>PVKE010002845.1:38418-78056 GCA_004027555.1 Craseonycteris thonglongyai
TTAACCAAGTCACCCTAATCCTATTTTTATCCCTTAACTTACCGCTCTCTAAAACCCTAAACCTAACAGCAATGCTAACCCTAACCCTAACCTTAGCCCTATACCCTGCCCTAACACAAACCCTATTCCTAACAGAAATCCTAACCCCCCCCCCCGGTTAATGGTGTCCCGCTTCACCAATGTTACAATCTGGTCACCTTACCCTAGGTTCACAGAACGTGTCGCCCACTGTCCTCCGCTTGCTGTGGAGGACACGTGAGAATGTCAGACCTCAGAGGCTCTTGGGGACATGCAGGGCCGAGAGGGACTGCCTGGTTAATCGTCCCAGTTTAGTGCAGACCTGTGTGTCCGTCACCATTCCTGGTGGGTGAGAATGTCCCTTGTCTGGGGCCTCAGAGGACAGGTTCCCAAGCATCCCTGGACACGGTGTCCCCAGCGCTCAGGAATGCTCCCTCTCAGAAGGGGCAGTCGCAGAACTGTCGCGCCAGAATGGGCCTAAAATCACAGAGCTGAGTTTCCCCACGTTACGAAGCCACCGATTCTCCTGAAAGAGCCAAAGGGCAAGCAGAGACTCACCAAATTGTCTTCGGAGAGGCTGACACTGTCCCGTTAGCCTAAGGTGACCAGACGTCCCGCTTTTGGCGGGACAGTCCTGATTTTTAACAATGTGTCCCACGTCCCACGGCGTTTTAAAAAAGTCCCGATTTTTGGAAAGAATGCACGACAAGCTAGGGAACGGCGGGAGATGGACCCAATTTTTAATCAAGAACCCCCTGCCCCCCGGTCAGTGGTGTCCCACTTTACCAATGTTAAAATCTGGTCACCTGTACCCCTAACCCCTGAAGTGCACCCTTCGCTGCAAGTACCCCCGTGAACTGAAGAAAAGCCAACATGAGAGGCCCTTCTTGTGAGCCTTCCCTGCTGGGCTAGGAGCTACTGTTTAATCTTTTAAGCTTTTCCTTAGCCTTAGCCACGTTCAAACTGTTTTATCCTTTGAAGGCCTTATTTTTACAAATATTTACTTGTTTGATTTTAAAAAACAGTTTAGTTTCCTTTTCACGAGTGCTGTTCCAAATGAGCCACAATGTCCTCATGTCCTATAGACCATTTACGTACTTCATGCATCCCTCTCCTATGCATTTTGAACGTCTGTACATTGCATACTCTTGCTCATAGTTTAATTTACTGCTATCTTTTAATTTGCCTTGCTTTTGTCTTCCTCACCTTTGAGTTAGTTGTATATTTCAACTATTGAACTCAATTCTTATTGGTGTCTCTGTGGCAAGCCAAACGATGGCTCCCCAAAAGATATGTCCACATGCGAATCCCCAGAATGTTTGAATGTGGCCTTTATGGAAAAAGGCACTTTGCAGATATATCAAATTACTGATCTGGAGAGAGAGAGAGCTCATCCTGGATTATTCCAGGGGCTCTAAATCCCATGACAAGTGTTCTCATAAAAGATGTACCTAGGAAAGACACACAGAGGAGAAGGTAACGTGGAGATGGGGACAGACGCCAGAGTGATAAGGCCACAGGCCAGCGTGTGCTGACAGCCACCAGAAGCTGGGAGAGGCCGGGAAGGACTTGCCCCATGAGCCGCCAGGGACTGAGGCCCTGCCAACATGAAGAATGACGCGTATGTGGACTTATCTAGGGCGCAAAGAGCAGTATACAGTATTCACGAAGTGAGTATCAATTACTCTGCTTTATGCTGTTTGCTGTATTTGGCAGGCAGTATACTGACGAATACCCTCTTATTAAATTAGCCCCTCTGTGTCCCTTCTTGGCCCTTTACAGTATTTCTCAAATTCATTCCCTCATTTCAATTCAGGGGCTGGCAGATGAATCTCACCGAGCTCATTATTGGTTCTTGCCCACACTGTTGCAAATGCTCTCGGAACCTATGCCCGTATGCCTGAGCCTTTCCCTCCAGCAGAATTCTGGGCACAGCAGAGCCTTCTGAAATTCCCATCATCTACAGCAGGGGCCTCAAAGCTCTTCTGATCCCACACAAGGCGCAAACATTAACAATCCATGTGAATGATACGCAGGTACTCTTATCCTGTCATCTGTACACGATAAAATACATGCCAATGGAAAAGTTTAAAAGATAAGTATAAGCTGTTGTGATCTTTCCATTCATTGTGCTTGGCCCTCAGTTTTTTTTTAATTTGGAGTGTCATGATCCTCAGTTCTGGAGAAACTATTTGTAATCTCTTATAGTTTCTTCCTTTCTGTTCTCTTTCTGAAATTCCAGAAAATTTGTATCTCTTGTTTTGGAACTCCGCCTTTTCTTTTCTATTTTCTTATTTTGTAATGTTTTTGTTTTACTTTCCCGGATATTTTATAGTGTATTCTAACCCTCTATTGAAATTTGATCTTGGTTATCCTAGTTTTAATTCCCAAGGAAACTCTCTTGCTCTCGGATGCTTGTTTTACATCTATCTTCCTGTTCTTATTTTATGGATATCCTCTCTTCTCTAATAGCTGTGAGCGTACACACACACACACATACACACACACACACACACAACACACACACACACCACACACACTTTCTGCACTACCTGTTTCTTCCGGAGTCCTTCCTACCAGTCTATAATTCATGATGCAAGTTTCCTTAAATACCCAACGACCCTCAGTCGTCCCATTACCAGGAAGACTTAGACACCTGGAAGCACCTTGCATTCTCTCTGTGTGGGCATCAGTGTGGCCAAATGGGCTTCCCAGTAGGTGCCACACTAAAATTTTGGCTTGAGTGGCCAACTGGCCTTTTCACTGGGGATCCATTTCTTCCGATAAGTCTCCCATCTCTTAATGGGGGGATTCTCCTGGATGTGACCTTCCGGGAATGCTGGTCTACCATCATTAGGTGGACTTTCAGTTAATTCCCCTATTTTCAGGCCTCTGCCTCACTCTCTCTGTGCTCATCAGTGTCAACGGAACCGGCCCCTCCTAGAGTCAGTTTCTCTAGGCATAGTGCCAGCCAGCAGTGCACACCAGGGGGCACGGAGGTGGCTTTATTGAATGGTTGGGAGGGCATCTGGGGTACAGTCACTCTACACAGAACATTTGGCTTGACCCCCCTGGCACTGCCCCTTTGCCTGTAAGGACCTTGGAAGGTTCTGCAAGGCAAACCGGCCTTCAAGCCCTCCTGGGAAAGAATTATGGTTTAAAACCATGTTCTTTTTTCATAAAAGATGCCAAAGAATTATTGTCGTGAATTGTCTGATGGAGTGTAATTTGTGATGCTTGATCTGGGTTGAAAGAATCAGCAGAAACTGCAGGTTAAAATCTATACTACTTAGGAAGTTGGCTCATACTAGGCAAATATTTAAACCTGTATTAAAAATACTAAGTACTCAGCAATGTGAAAGGAGTTTCTATTCTTTGGAACATTAGAACACATTCTTGCAGAAGCCTCAAGACAATGTAAAAATAATTCCTGGCATCAGATAGACTTTGTTACTCTGCATACAAGGGGCGTGGGGGCAGAAAATCCCACAACTGGAAGGATCTTCTGGAGGTGGGCCCCTTGGAGCACAAATCTTCCCCGCTAAGAGAGGGTTCTAGTAGGGTGACCAGACGTCCCGCTTTTGGCGGGACAGTCCCGATTTTTAACAATTTATCCCACGTCCCGCGGCATTTTAAAAAAGTCCCGATTTTTGGAGAGAATGCACGACAAGCTAGGGAACGGCGGGAGATAGACCCAATTTTTAATCAAGAACCCCCTCCCCCCTGGTCAATGGTGTCCTGCTTTACCAATGTTAAAATCTGGTCACCTTAGTTCTAGGGACCCGTCTGCGTCCGTGCACCAGCTCGGGTCGAGTGCCAAGAGCTGACTATCCTAAGCAGAGAGAACAAGATTATTTCATGCCATGGACTATAAAAATTACAATGCCTTAGGTTAAATCATTTATTTTTATTGGTTGTATTTAGCAGTCAAAGAAAGGTGTACCTTCTGAATAACAGGCTGTGAAAGCCGAGTGGCAGCTACAGGGAAATTAACACTAGTTGTTCAGTAAATATTCTCAAATATGTGCACCCCAATGAAGGCAGTTAATCCTCCACGCTTTCCATGTAGAAGACATCGTAGCCACTTTGTTACACTCTAAGTCTTATTTTACACCTCTCCGTAATGCCAACGCCTTGTCCCACAAATTAGATCAAGCCTAAATGTGTTTTGACATGAATGTGTCAGGCAAAAGGAATGAATGAATAAGAACCAATGACATCAATAACTTGATATTTTCCATTGCTTAGTATATATCACACACGGGGTGAAGTATTTTATAGGTGTTAGTTGCTTATTTGTACAACCGCCAAATAAGATATTGTGTCGGTCAACTTAGATTAAGTAAATTATGCTGCAATAAAAAAGAGCCCTCAGATCTCAGAGGCTAATGACAACACACATTTCTTTCTCACTTACACAAGTGCACCATGGGGCGGCGTAACTGAGCACCCAGAAGTGGAGCAGCACCTGGGTGGAAGTTGCTATTGTCTCTGGTGAGGGGGTAGGGGAGATGGAACGCTACAAGCTACTTCTTAAAACTTCTGTTCAGAAGGGACACATATAACTTCTCCCTTGGATTCAAAGGCCAGAGAAAGTCACATGGTTGCTCCCAACCTCAATGAGTGAGGGAAGTTTTATTCTATTTCATGGAGGGGAATATCAAATCATGTGGACAGCCTGGTATCAGTGGGTGGGAAAGTTCAAACCCCTACCCAAGAGGGTAGCAAATATTTGCATAATACAATCTACCGTTGGCAAAACAAAAGCAGCAAAACAAAGCAAAAACACAGTATCAAGGACTTAATTATGCAGAAATGTTAGCGTCAAACCTGGCATGCCACTTTTTCAAAGGAGAAAGAATTAATTTTCACCTGTATATTATTATTCCAGGGTATAGTTGAAAAAGGAAAATAAAACATTAAGATACTATGAAGAATAACACCAAGAGGTCACTTTACAAAAGGCATAATCTAATGTTATTTACACAAATAAAATTTGGGTTCTAAAATTTAAATTTCTGACAGCTTAGTTCGTCTCAAAGCTGATCCTGTTTCACTGTGGGGGAATCTCTAGTGTTTTACATTCATTGTGTGAGTCTAAAACCTGCCAAATGTGAGGCATAGCTGACAGGTAGTAAGTGTGATTGTTTTAAGGGGAGATGATTTTAAGAGGAAATAATTTCACATCATCAGAAGCATATCTTAAACTCATGAGAACCTAGTGGTCGGCACTTTATTTCATTCCGCATGGTTGCGTAGTCTTGTGGGTCACAAGACGAGTAAGTGCATACACATCCCAATGCTATCATTTGTCTTCTAGTTTACTAGAGTCATTAAAAAGTCCCCACTTCTCTAGGATTAGCATTTATTGCACTGTATAGATTAGCCAACTAGATGACACTGTTTTCTTGAACGAGCCTGCCACCTAGTGGCTACTTGGAAAACCATCCTTAGCAAAACAAATGCTCTGCCGTCCTTTTCTTTCCAAGTCTATGTGTTTGAGTGCCTAATGCATACCAAGCACTGTTCTAGGTCCTGAGCTTATAACAGTGAATGAAATGGACAAGAGTCCCCACCCTCCTGGAGCTTAAGTTTTGTAGCATAAGGACTTGTGTATAGAAGTTAAAATTTGGAAATGTGGTCCACCTTCATAACCAGTTCCCCTAACATATCGCACCTACACACATTCCCATCTTCTCTGTATGCTGTTAATACATCGAGGGAAATATTTCTGCTCCCGTGAAGGTCAGCTCTTCCTTCTTCTATTCTCTGGATCCAAACTCTGCTTGCCTTAGCAAGGGGCTCAAGGGCTTTGCCTCTGTAAGGATCCTCTTTCTCCCGCATTCTCAAAGGCTTTCTCCCCCTTGCTCAGCCCATTCTGCATGCACACTGGCGCTGATGGCTCTCATTAAGAGACCAAAAAAACTGTTCCCTTAACCCTAACTTATTCCTAGCTAATACTGCATGTCTCTGCTTCCCATCGCGATAAATCTCAAAAGTTTTGTTTGAGTCTCTCATGTCGCCAAGAACCTCACTAGCCATGTTTATTGCAAAATCTCTGGCACTCAGAAATAGTTTCTGGCATGTATTAATAGCTGGTGCCCAATAGATATGTTTAGTTTGAATGTGAATTCATATTGAAATAATGGCAGTGCCCACCGTACCCTAGTCTATGGGTAATCTGGTGTTTGGAAAATAGAGGTAGAAAGGACATTAATTTGACGAGAATTGTTCTTAGCATTTGGGCATATTCTTTGACTGATGGGTTCCCAACTTGTAAAAGGAGATGGGACTACACTGGAGATGACAATTACATATTCTGTAAGGTATCTGGGGTGGCCTCTAACTGGCAGCGGTCGTGTGGGTACAATATAACAATTTTTTGGCCACCAGAAGAATGCTGTGACTGAGTGATATTGGTTGGTCAGTGGTGTCCACGCTGGGGGTGGGAGGCGTGCTGGCCACGCATTCCTGAGCTGCACGGTTTGCTCCTGCTCTACATGGGAACAGTGATTTAGAAAGGCAGAATCTCAAAGTGTTGCTTCTATTGCATTTTAAAGATTTATTTTTATTGTTTTCGACAGAGACAGAGAGAGGCAGAGAGAGAGAGAGAGACAGAGAGAGAGACAGAGAGAGAGACAGAGAGAAGGGGGAGGGCCCAGAGCAGTCTCCATAGTTGTACATTATCAGTTTTCCACATGATTTCATTCCACACAGGTGGGTTGGGTCGGGGGCAGGGGGTGGGGTGGCGATGCTGCACAGGGCAGGAACCGGGCTGGGGGCCTCCTGAAGGGGAGGCATGACCCCGGGAGCTGGGGGCCGAACTGTCCCACATGGGAAGTTCGCCCAGGTGAAAACTGAACTGGGGGCCACACCCCAGTTCAGCATATGGGTCCTCACAGGCCGGGGCTGGGATTTGATCCACGGGCCCCAGGACTGCAAGACCAGTCAGTGCTCAACCCGCTGAGACATCCTGGCTTCCCCGCTATTGCATTTTAGATTGAAATTAGACTTAAACCTCTGGACAGTCCTCAACATTAGTGATGCAGTAAGAATTAAACTCAGACTCAAAAATTATAAACTGACCTCTCCAGAAACGAATCTAAGATAAATGGAAACAGATTCACTTCTTTTTATTTACCCAGAGTTCATTGGATATCTTGAAGGAGAAGTATTTTATTGTATAATATTTAAACATGATCTTTTCAGAGACATGACCTGCCCTGAGTCTGGTATTTAGTATGGTTGCTATTTTAATTCCCACCAGGATGTTTTATCTTTTCTTTGCTTCGTTAATGGTTGGCTCATATTATTTGCTTCATCATTCCATTTTGCTTCTTCAGAAAAAGATTATCCCAGACTATACTGACAGATATTTTAAGCTATATTTCAATTACTGGGATAATAAGTGTGAAATTAATGAGATTAAAGTAAAATACAACTCAAAAGAGGGCATAAGCCCCTTCAGGAGAAATTGGGATCAAATACATATTTCCATTACCTTTTGTGTCATTCATAAAGCTCTGGAATAGATTAAAAAAGAATATCTGCATAGATTTGAAGATTTAAAAGAATGTATAAAGTTTTTCTTGGTGAAAAGACATGATAGTGATTGATGACTTAATTTTTAAATTAAAAAAAGATTTTAAATTCCATTTATTGGGGTGATATGGGTTAGTAAAATTATACAGGTTTCAAGTGTACAATTCTATAATACATCATCTGTCTATAGCATTGTGTGTTCACCATTCAATTTGATGTTGGGTTGTGACTGATAATTTTAGCAGTAGGAAATTATTAATGGTCTAGACCAGGGGTTAGCAAACTGCAGTTCTTATGTCAAAGTTGACCTGCCCCATGTTTTTTTAAATAAAGCTTTATTGTAACAAAGCCATGTCCATTTATTTTCACATTGTCCAGGGCTGTTTTCCTGAGACAATGGCAAGACCCCCAGGGGGAGACAAAAGTCTCGTGGTTTGCAAAACCTATTCTATCTACGGTTTTGCCCTTTCTAAATTATAAGCTTCTCCATTAGACTGTATAATACATCTTTGACGCAGGGACTTTGTTTTAACCATAGTTTTGAATTTCTCTTTTAAGAAGTATCGGTTCAGTACGTTCAACCATAGGTTTATGGATGAAATTGAGAAAGATTGCAAATATATAACATGAAATCGAGTTCATCATTAAATAGCCAAATTAAATGTTTTTGATGATTGAAAATTATATACACAAAATACATACATATTTTGCTTCATTAATATTTATAGTTACTTATATTTTTGAGGCTATCTATATATGGGCAACACAAGTTATCTATAGGACTTTTACTCTTTGACATGTTCCCTAGAACCCTGCCTGGCATATACTAGGCACACAATAAGAATTATTGAATAATGAATGATCATGCATGCCTGTGTATATATGAATATATGTATAGTCATTTGAATTAGTGTCAAAAATAAATCAATAAAATTGGTATACATTTGACTTATTTATATAATAACCATGATTCACAATGTTGATAATCTTTTTTTTCACAAAATATACATACAGACTTAATAAAGAAAGGTTTTGAATTACAAAAAGAAAAAAAAAAAAAAGAAGTATCGGAACCTTTGCAATGATAGTTAATAACAACTTGAAGAAATCTAGTATAACACTAGACTTATGCAGTGGGCCGTGTTTTTAAACGTTCGGATCAGTCATTTCCTGGGTCTGTTAGGCCAACCCCATGTTTCTCAGCCCTGGGGGAAGGGTCTGTATCCTCTGCTCTCTCCCCTCACTGGCTTGTCGGGCCGGCCCCACCCTGGGGATGAATTCTGCACTGAAGGACATGCGCCCCGCACCTCCCCTCCTCGCTGTCCTTCCCGGGAGCCGCTGACGGTAGCTTTGCATCCTTCTGGCTGCCTGGCAGGCAACAACAGCCTTCAGATGTCTTCTGGACTCCAGCTGCCTCTTCCATCCTCAGCGCTTCCAGTCATCCAAGTGCTGGCCCCGGAGTAGGTTGTAAGCAGCTGCCAGCAGGCAATTGCGCTTCATATCAAGAGCCTCATGAGAAACACTCTGTACATCCAGCAAAAATCATTATTGAAAATTGTCCTTTATGAAATTCAGTATCCTTTACAACAGGGTGTCCAACCTTCTGGATTCCCTGGGTCACACTGGAAGAAGAATGGTCTTGAGTTGCACAGAAAAATACACTAATGATGGCTGATGAGCTAAACAAAACAAAACAAAAACAAACAAACAAAAAACAACAACAGAAAGAAAGAAAAAAGAAAAAAACAAGTCATAAAAAACTCTTACAATGTTTTTCTTTTTAAAAGATTTATTTTTATTGTTTTTGACAGAGAGAGAGAGAGAGATACAGAGACAGAGAGAAGGGGGAGGGCCCAGAACAGTCTCCATAGTTGCACATCATTGGTTTTTCCACATAGTTTCATTCCACAGGTGGGCGGGGCTGCACAGGGCAGGAACTGGGCTGGGGTCTTGCCCCAGTGAGAACTGAACTGGGGGCACTCCCCAGTTCAGCATATAGGTCCACACGGGCTGGGACTGGGATTCGATCCTTGGTCCCTGGGGCTGCAAAGTGAGCGCCCAACCCACTGAGCCATCCTGCTTCTCCTCTTACAATGGTTTAAGGAAGTTTAGGAATTTGTGCTGGGCCACCTTCATGCTGTTCTGGGCTGCAGGTTGAACAAGTTTGCTTTACAGCTGGCAACACATTCCTCTGAAAGTTAATGGCTAGGAAGATGTGTTCCTCCCGACACACGGAGTATTCGCTTCTATTAGAGAAATTAATAGTCCATAATATTTTAATTTTTTTCTCTTGGCTGCCAGGAAGCTTACAGCTAAACTCCTGGTGTAAACTTGATGACATACTTCAGGATTTCAGTCCCAGTCATCTGTGCCCTCTCGTTCTCCCTGAGTCAGTACTTAACTCAGTTTATCTTGTGCTTAATGGCTCTATTAATGGTGCTGTAAAATCATGTTCTTTAGGACACTGTTTTTGAGTATGTTTATGAGTTGTCTAAGGACTTTAAGTAGATTTTCTTACATAATCCTCAGAACAACATACTGAAGTTGAAATTTTCCCGTTTTGTGGTTGAAAAAGATGAAGGCTACAAGACAGAAAGAATTGCATTCAAACTGAAAAAGCTAGAGAGAGTTAGGATTTGAAGCCATGGCTGTCGAAAAACCAAGCTTGTCAACTCAGACACTAAGATTTACGGTGTCTCTCAGTCATATTCCAATGGAGGTGAACAGGTGTCAAATAGAACTGCTCAGTAAGAATGGAATTGTTTTTCTCAGACAAAACCCAAACAGTGAATCAACATTAGAAAAACAAAGTCTAATCTTGTCGGGTAATGAAATATATGCAACCTGAAACCATTTGCACCTTTGAAAAGTTGTGAAACGTATTGGCTTTGGAGCTCTGGGGGAGCGGGTTCCCTTAAATTCTTTTGGTTACATTGAATTTGTAAATCTCATTGGAGAGCAAAAGCCATAAAAATCAGCAGAGTGATGGTTGATAAATCCCGTTGCTGGAAACTTAAAATAGAGGAACTATTTTAAAAGATGAAAACAATGTGTTTAAAGCTGTCATAGCAGCGCTGTCAGAAGTGAAAAAAACAGAAAGGAAGATCATTGGCCATCCATAGAAGATAAAACACTTAAGTGAGTCTGAGTCAACAACAATGGATGGCCTGGAAAATTATTCAGGTAGACTGAGAAAGACATACAAACCGATGTTATAGAGAAGAAAAAATTCCTGTGGGTTATGGGTCCATCAATGCAAAAAGTAAGCTAATATATAGATGGCATAGTAGGGATGAAAGTATAGGTTAAAATCCACAAAGGCTGGGCCCAAGGGGAGGTCTTCTGCATTAGAAGTGAACGGCAGTGGGGCACCGCAGAGACCCAGGCCAGCAGCAAAAAGAGGGCCCAGGGCTGGAGACACACTCACACCTCATTTAAACTGAGCCACTCATGTAAAGGCAAAGAAGCAGAAAGATGCAAGAAGCAAAAGCGCAAAGATCGAACCCAGAGCGGGGAGAGCTGATGAGAAGTTAGTCTCCAAGTGGTGATTTCTCAGTCTGGACCGGTCCCCTGAACAACGCACTAATTATATACTCTCCCCAAAGAAATGCATAGTCATTGCAAAAGCATTTGTTCAACATGGAACTTTATAACATGCTATTAGAACGCTGAGTAACCCTCCACCCCATCCCTGAAATGACACCAGTTCTCCACCAGAGCTACAGGTGGCAGTTGGGGCTAAAATCCAGCAGATATTCTGCCCTGTCTTTATTTAGAGCGTAAACGAGACAAGACCATATACTGGTCAGCAACTTGCGTTAGGCGCCCAAGAAGGTGCTCTTGAGATCTTTCATTCTGTTCGATTTTGATCAAATGAATATTTTAATTACAGGGAAATGGTCTTTTTGTTGTTCCAAGTCCACCAGGAATATTGATGATTTAAGATGAGAACCACGATTTTCTAGTTGTGTCAAATACCCTGGCCCGTCACCATGATGCGCTACCTCATTTTCATAGATGGTGTCCGGTTCCCGTTAAGACTGCTGACACGATAGCTGGGTTTTTGTTTGTGTGCTTTTTGTTTTTAGATATCCTCAACTGTTGATGCCAGCTTTTTTCCGGATACCTTTTAAGTCTGGCTCTCTCAGTTCTTACCATCTAATTTTTTTTTTCCCCCAGAGAAATAATTCTTTCTGATATTGAGTTTTTCTAAGTAGAAGATTCCTGGGCTTGCGATGCCATTGGGTTATGGCATCTGTTTACGAGTCTTAGGGACTCTATCCAAAGACCAGAGCTCTGTAGATATAAAAGTCTGGATGGCATTTGCACTTGGAGAAGTAGGGAAAACAGTGCACCTTAATGTATAGCCCAAATGTGCACCCTCTGCATCCTGGTTGGCAAGTTGCTTGTAAAATTACCAATTTATTTTGGGCACCATTCCTTGCACTGGCGTTCAGGTAAATGATCTTGATTACCAGTAGGGGCTGATAGGAGCTTAGAGAAGCCCACGGTACCACAGAATGGGGCAATGTTTAAGGCTCACACTATCTAATACTGGAACCTCTACAGTCCTATTTATTTAGAAGTGAAACCACACGAATAATTGTTCTACAGCATTCTTTATGCTGTTGTAAAGTAACATGTTCTTCGAAGGGTTTCATGCATGATGGCAGAGCTGGGTGGGTGGGAGGTGGGCAAAGAATTAAGGACTATTTTCTCAAGACGGAGGTCCCTCTGCTTTAATCCTGCATCCCGTGTCTGTAGAAACTGGTAGGAAAGAGTCCTTGCTGGTTAGTGAGGTCAATGGCCTTCTCTGATTGGTTTTGGGTGGAAAATGCTGGTGAGTAGAAAAAGTACTTTGGGACTGAAAAGCTAGCTGGACAAATTATAGGCTATGACAGGAAGAAGGGAGTTGGGCATGCGAACTATTCAGGTAGAATATAATATTGTTTTTTATGCACCTTTAATCTCGGGCAAAAATGTTCCTAGTGTAGAGCCAAGGTCAGGGCGATCCTTCCACTTCCCGTTCAGTGCTTTGTTGTGAACACGTTTGCACAGGCTTCTCGGCTATCCTTTCACAGTGCAAGAGGGAAGTGAAATAGGGAGCCCAAGTTAAGCTGTTTTCTCTGCATTGCTCAGCATGTAGTAACAGAAAACGGAACTCAGAATCCCTGAGGTTAATCTTCGCCGTTGTCCTTTGCGCTACAGTCAAGGAGGTAGTCAGTGACAAGCTTGGGGTACATTGTAGGCACCTGCTCAAAGGAGAAGCTCTGAAGTTGTACCAACAGCGGGCAGGGGATGGGGTATAAGAAGGGAGAAAAATGGAGCAAATACTATACAGATTACTATATTTTCCTTTGGTTAAAAATGATAAATATAGGGGAAGCTGGGATGGCTCAGCGGGTTAAGCGCCCGCTTTGCAGCCCCGGAGACCAGGGATTGAATCCCAGCTCAGGCCCATGTGGACCCACATGCTGAACTGGGGTGTGCCCCCAGTTCAGTTCTTGTCGGGGCCTATGTGGGAGGCTCCCGGCCCAGTTCCTGTCCTGCGCAGCCCCGCACCCACCTGTGGAGTGAAGCTATATGGAAAACTAATGTCAACTATGGAGACTGCTCTGGGCCCTCCCCCTTCTCTCTGTCTCTCTCTGTCTGTCTCTCTCTCTCTGTCAAAAACCAATAAAAAAATTATATCGTTAGGGGAAAAAATGCTGTACACTTTCATGTATAATATTGGCTGGCCTTGAGCTTGTAATTTGTAGATGAGATCTTGTGAACAAATAATAGCAATTCGGTCCTCCAGCCAACACTGACCAGGAGAATTGAATCGATCTAATTCTCTACATTAGTCTCCTAGGGTTCGGGTTAACTTAGTGGCTGTGAATAGAAGCCAAAAAGATGTCACGTAAAGGTGACTGGGGCAACACAGGTGACATTGCTGCCTCTGTTTTAGCTGCATTCATGTTAGATCTATTACATGTTTTTTTTTTGGGGGGGGGGGAGGACTTTCTCTTGTAACTATTTAGGAAGAAAGACAATGGACCCGAAGAGACGCCAGGCCGCGGTGAGTGGTATCGGAGGTACAGAAAGGGGAGCTGTGGGTGAGGTTTGGAGGTGAGATGAAGTCTATAGAGTTGTAGATGTTTCAATCGACACACAGATCAGATACAATTAAAAAAGTGCACAAACACTGAAGTTTTTGTAAAATTACTAGTAATTTAGGTGATGATGAGTCCATTATATTGCAAGCAATCCTGTGGCAAATGCTTTAGCAAATATCAGTAGTCATTGAATAAAGTATCCTTTTGATAAATGTTCTCATCATGTAGGTTATGATTCACTGGTGCAAATTATGTAAGCAATTGAAAGTGACAATGGAATTCATTTTACAATCCAGGAAGCCCAGCTTTGTTTATTAAAAAATACATTTATTTCATTTGGAGAGTAAATCAGTTTTTGTTTTCATGAGTGTAATGTTAAGAGGTAATTAAATTTGTCACAAATTGCACCCTTAGCACATACTTCCAAGTCTATTAGTCTCTAACCTAAACAGGTAGTGACATCCACAGCAGTCAATGTTAATTTTCTAAACTCCAGAGCTTCAAATGCTTAGTGTGTGTTTCAGAATTCTTTTCTAGAGCACACACCTTAAACATGTACGATGTTAGATGAATAACTAAATACATCACCAAACTGGACTTTATATAGTAATATATTGAGATGTCACATTTCAGCTACCATTTGATACATGTCTGTAAATTCTGGAAAAGCTCCCATTCTTCAGGTTAATAGTCCTGTCAGCCAGTTACATCATTATTTCATTAACGAATGCCTTAAATCTGATGAAAGACAAAATTGAGGAGACCCTGAGTCTCATTGGTGTAGCTTTGCCTCCTGTTTCTATGGTAACCCATGATCTGTATTCCAATCACACCTTTAAAAGGCTTGTTTTCTCCATCATGAAAATTTAGCCGGAAGCACTGAAGGTACCAAACATTAATTTTCATGTTGTCTTTTTTGTTTAAACGGGACAAAAGAGAAAATAGAACATACATCCAGAGGCCTATCATGTATTTACTAATTTTAGGATGATTTTTCATGCCTGGAAGATCACAGGGCCAAACACTGAGTGCTAAATGAAGTAGCTACTCAAATACACTCAGTAAATGTCTCAAGCATAAAATTGCAAATGCTCACTGATTTTTAAAAAAAGATTTATTTTCATTGTTTTGGTTTATTTGTTTTGTTTTGTTTTTTGACAGTGAGACAGAGAGAAAGGGGAGGGCACAGAGCAGTCGTCATAGTTGTACGTCATTATTGATATGGTTTCACTCCACAGGTGGGCACAGGGCTGCGCAAGGCAGGGACCAGATTGCAGGGCAGGGACCAGGTTGTGGGCCTCCCGCATGGGCCCGGACAAGAACTGAACTGTGCACACATCCCAGTTCAGCATAGGGGTCCACATGGGCCTGGATTTGATCCTCAGACCTTGGGGCTAAAAAGCGAGCACTCCATCTGCTGAGTCATCCTGGCTTCCCAAATACTCATTGATTTGATAGGGTAAAAATTGAGAGACTTGCTCACAATGGTTCCACATTTTCTTTCTCTGTAGTTTCAAACCTGAAGTTTTTGTTTTCTTGTTTGTTTGTTTTTTCATTCCAGGGGACATTTGGCAATGTCTGTAGACAGTTCTGGTTGCCACAACTGGTGAAATTTAGGTGGTGGTGGTGGTGGTGATGTGTGTGTGTGTGTGTGTGTGTGTGTGTGTGTGTGTGTGCTACTGGTAATTCGTGGGTAAAGGTCAGGTATGATGCTAAACATCCCACAATGCACAGGACAGCCTCCACCCCCACCCCACAAAACGATCAGCCCCAAACAGGAGGTGGAGAGACCCTGCAGCTAGCCTCCGAAATGGTGAGCGGGAACGAGGAACACAGATTGAACATATTAATTCATTGAATAAATATTTATGTTCAAATAAATAAAATGCTTTGGAGGTAACCCTAGTTATAATTTGCTTCCCTGTTCTTGTGCCACTTTTCTTGTTTAATTTAAAGGGCAAAAAAGAGAAAAGAAAAAAATGGAAAAAACCCAAACCAACCAACCAGCCAAACAAACAAACAAACAAACAAACCAAAAAACAAAAGCAAACAAACAAACATCAAAGCCCTCACTTTTTTCTTACAGCCCTTTGGTTAAAATGTGAACATTTCCAGCTTGCATGCATTTGTCTCATTTGGTGTGGCTGCATATAAACTTTAAATCTCTGTTCAGATGGATGCACAAGTGTTTCTACTGCAAAACCTCTGGCGTAGCACTGGGTTGATGTGGTCACCCCGCTTAATAGTCAGATTCTGATAAGGTTTTTTTTCCTGTTAATTGACAATGGACCTACCTTCCCCCAGTTGGGTGTGGATGTATTTGCCTTTGGCGACTGCCCCCCTAAATGTGCTTATATTTGGTCACCAGGATTTTGGAAGACAATTCTTCCCCTGCGTCGAATCCACACCCAGTCAGGAGGGCAGATCCAGAGCGAAGGAAAACCTGCAACTCCACGTTTCCTTTACTGGGATGTAGGTGAGCGTGAAAGCAACCTAGCCACCGCCAGAGGGCGCCAGAACGCCGCAAATAAAAGTTCCAAAGGTTCAGGCGGGTTTTGCGGAAGGTAAAATCGGCTTTTGTCTAACGAAAGCGCCCCTCTTGTCAGCGATGTCAGGCCATGTTCTCTTTTGCATTTGCTTCTTGCCAACAGATAAGCAAAGTGAGCACAGCTCCCTACCCTGGTGGTTATTCTGGGTCCCGGTGTTAGACAAAGTGGCAGCCCCCAGGGCTCCCGGGCGCACAGCGGCTGACCCGGCTTTGGGGGTGCGCTTTTGTGCGGGCTGCTGCGGCTAACGGGGTCTTCCCGAGAACCGATGGCCTCCATGAAAGCACGGACCTAAGAACGAACCAACCAACCAACCCCGAAGGCATCCTCGCGGGGCATCGCCGCCCTCCCGCGGAGGCGCCCGTCCCGAGCCGCAGCCTTCCCGGCTCAGCTCCGCGCGCCTCCTGGACGCGCCCACTGTTGTCGGCCACCCTCAGCCCCAAGGCTGTGGACATGCGTCCTCAGGGGCTGAGGGGGAGCTACCAGCCCTCCCCAGCCTCCCTGCCTGCGGGGGTACGAGTCTCAGCGGGGTGCAGTGAGCAGCCGGGAGTGGGGTGCCCAGATGGGTAGCAGGTGTCAGGGGGCGTCCTTCACCACTTGGACGCAGCCCCTTAAGTCTGAGCGAGAGCCCTGGCACTTCGTATCCGACCTTTCCAAACCAGGGAGAGAGGGACCCACGGACAGCGCTGGCGCGGCGGGGGCGGGGCGCGTGGAAGGGGCGCCGGTTTGGAGAGGACTGGAGGGGAGGTGGGGCGCCAGTGGGGAAACGCGCACGGAGGGCACATGAAGAAACGCTAGCGGAGCCCAGGGGTGGAGGGGGAGGGCGACCCCCGGGATGGGGAAGGAAGGGGGTGGGGGTCCTTGAATAGAGGGGAGGGACGTAGGGCGCGCCCCGCCCCGGGATGGGGGGGAGGCGGGAGGAGGAGGCTGGGCGGGCGCGCAGGGGGGAGGGCGCTGGGCAGGAAGGGGAGGGGGAGCGCCGCGCAGGAACGCAGAGGCTGCGCCCGCGGCGGCAGTAGCGGCAGCGGCGACGGCGGCGGCGGCAGCGCTCCAACTTGCTCCTCGCTCCGTGCTCCGCCGTCGAGCCGGAGAGAGAGCCTCCTGCAGCGGCCAGACGCCACGGCCCGGGCCCCCTCGGAGGCACCGCGTTCACCCAGGGGCGGCGCAGGCACCCAGAGCCGGTAAGGAGGCGCAGATGGAGGGGCTCCCGCACGCCCGGGGGGCCTCCGCTCCTCAGGGCCCCGCGCCCCAGGCCCTTCCCCCCCTGCGCGCTGCAGCCCGGTGCGGGTGGGTGGCGGAGCGGGGCCGGATTGGACGGCGCCGGGCGTGGGGTGCCTCCACCAGGCCTCCGCCGCGCTTTGGGGATCTGCGGTGATGGGCCCCCCCAAAGTGGGTGGCTTCGGCTCCTCGCAGGGTGGGGAGGATGGAGGGATGGCGAGTCTGATAAACCGAGTTGGGGGTGGGTGGGTGGGTGGGTAGTTGAGGGAAACTGCGGAATGCGAAACGCTTTAAGCTCACCGAGTGCCAGAGACGGGTGTGTGGAGCTGACGGGAGCGTATCTGTCACCAGAACCTTCCACCGCCGAGAAGAAAGCGCGCGGTGAGGGGCGCAGCGAAGATGGAGGGTGGGGGTGGGGTGGGGCGGGAGGAAGGGGCGAGGGAATCTGGGGAATCTGGTCTGATCCGAGGAAGGAGGTGATTTTTTTTTATTTTATTTTTTTTTGGTTTAGCAAATGGGTTCCCTCGACCTGTGGGACGCCTGAGTCTTGGCTTGGGGTGGGCAAGGAACGGGAGGTTCATGCCTCCCAGAAGCACCTCTGGGCTGATCGGAGCAGCCAGCCTGGGACGTGGCTGCACGGCCTTCCCGCTAACCCAGGGGCCACCTCTGAGCAGCTCATTTTTCGGCGTCTTCGGTTCCGAGAGTGCGCCGGGCGTCTCCACCCGGGGCCCCCACCGCCGGGAGAGCGAGCTGGCATCTGACAGCGCGTGGCCCCTGACGGCCCAGCCCCGCTGTGAGCGGAGGTTTGCGGTGCAGCAGGTTTTGCCTAAAGCACTGACTCTGAAACCCGACGCCCGGTTCCAGCCCCCACCCCGAAAAACATAAAGCGCAGAATCCCTGGATCCGATCAGACACAATGTGTGCAGCGACAACCCGCATTCTTTTCATGCATATTCATTGAACGCTTGGCTGGGCTCCTTACCGGCCTCCCCAGGGATATTTCTGCCTGGAAACGAACTCGGTGGACAGCGTCCGCTTGTGTAATCCTCACCCCGCTGAAATGAGCACAGCGCACATGGGTGCATCCTTAGTACCTTGAACAGGGTTGACATACCAGTAGCACATCTGTGACGGGTTAAAATCAAACGCTAGCCTCGAGGTGGTCTTCCTACTCTAGGGGTGTGACCAGCCACCCTGCCCCTGCCCCCTCGGGACTACAGCCCGGGCTAACAGCTCCCCAGGACTGCGGGCAAAATGAATGAATCGGGATTGTAATTACCTATTCCTTTGTCTTGGCCTCGCGCATGCGCTGCAGAGCAGGGTGTGGAGGGCCCGGCGGCCGGGTCTGATCTCTCCATCACCCACCCACCCACTCTCTTCCGAGGCCGGGGAACAAAGGCGTTGGCCCTAAATGTTGCGTGAAACCCTTGAGCGAAAATGACAGTAACACCCCCCCCCCACGCCCCCATGTGCATATTTCTTCTTTATCAGGCACTCCCCCATCTTTGGCTTTCTTAGTGATTTCAATGGACAAAAAATAAGAGGAACTTTTATAACGGGAGTAAATTGTGGATTGGAATTTTTAATAATCGAACCCTGGTATGTCCCTTTCTAGTACTGTCCATTGTTCTTTTTCTGTAACATGTTGCACTGCAGTGATGCTGACTCTCCTAATTTGCATCAGTTATCTGTTTGTCTGACAGATTTCTGCCGCTGGTCATTTGATTAAGGGGCATTGGTCTCCAAATGGACAGTGGCTGTTGCCCCTGGTGTCACTGCTGGGGAAAAATTGAGACATCTTGGCGTTTATAGGAACAAGATGGCCTACAAAACCCAGGATGGAGAAAATGGTTACCTTGTCAGGATCCTCACAATTTCATTTTTCTCTTGATTCCTACCTCATTGTTTCATTAGGAATCCAGGTGAACCCCATGGAGATGAAACTGCACTGTTGGGGGGAAGGAAGAAGGCAGTCAGGGCTGCTGGGGTGCATAAGGTTAAGTTCATAGTGCACCCCCCCCTTTTATTTCAATATCTAACAGAAGCCATAATATATATACCTTTGATGGCTGATTTTCTTTCCAATGCATTATCCAGGTTACAGCTTTTTAGATTTCTTTTCTGGCTACTTTATTTTACTACCTAAAAGGAGACATTGCATATATATATATATATTAGGAGCTAAACATGATATTTTCACAATGATACATATACTTAAAAGAATTTCATGGTTAAGTATTCTCAGTACAGCCTCGGAAGACAACACGTGGCAGGAAAATGGAAATCAACTCTTTTGTTTGCTTTAATAAAACTTGAACCTTTATGTGTCAGGCCCTATACTTGACAGGGTAGCTGCCTGGGACCCTCTCTATTCCTTAATACTGAGTATTTTGTTATGCATGAGAGGGCTATATGTAGTACTTTTTTTTTTTTTTTTTTTTAATTCTTTTCCTATAGGGCATTTTTGAAGGAGAAGTAAGTAGGAATACAGACCAAATTCAATAGCAAATATATATGAATATACTTCAAACCCAACAAATCCCAGGTTTCTGAGCAAGAGAGTTTTTAAATGGAATTAAAAAAGAAAACCAGTTGTCTTATTCAGCTAGCCAGCTTTTGCCAAGCCTTAGCAGGTGGAGAAAGGGAGCTAATTGGGCCTTTGGAAAAAGAGCCACCAATAATGACGATGTGGACAGTGGTGTTTTTGTCCTTACCGGGTGCTGATGCTGTCACTGCGGCATGTGGGAGTCCTTTCTCCCGGCAGCCCCTCTAATTAAGCGGCCAATGGCTGAGCTCAGCTCAAAGGCCTTCAGCTCCCTATCCTTGGCATTGTCTTCAGACTTCATAGTGTTCCTAGATTTACTGAAACAAACTATATTATATTGTAAGAGGTGATTTGTTGCGTCTTTAGTGTTTGTGTGTGTGTTTTAATTCACATGAAGAACAATTTTAAGCCATTTTCATTCCTTTAAGCCCATGGTCAAGATAAGTGGAGTATGAACAAACTTACACGTTTGGGGGAAATTCGATTTCTGTAAAAGAGATGCCTTCGTTTTTCATTGCAGTTTTGTAAAAAATTGCAAAACCCCAAACCATTTGTATGCATACACATATATGAGTACGTATACATATGCTGTAAAATAAAATCTTATTGATAATATGAACGTAAACCAGCTGGTATAGAATATTTTATGTGCTGCTTATTGGTCTTTGGAAAATAATACATTTTCTTTCTAAATATTATGTACAAAGGAGGGAACTTAGCTAGTCTGCTAAAATGCTCATTTCCAATTTACCAGTGTACCCCTGAAAAAAATGGGTTGCATTGAGCATCTTAAATTAAATGTTCATTTACAGGCTTAAACACTCACATTAAGCACTATTGAACATTAGAAGCTGTAATAAACAATGCTTTCTAAATAAAGGATTTATCAAATTGTTTTGTCTCATTTTTATGATCATCTTGTACATTCTTGCTTTGAAAAATATCCCCCAAAAGTCCTGTCAACTATTATTTGTCAGTTGCTTTTGGTGTCTGATTCTGTTGAAAGATGTGCTTTGGTTTGCTTACTTAGACTTTTGTTTTTCTTAAGTGTAGTTTTTACCTATTCTTTTTACACCTATATCAAAAGATTAACATCTTAGCTGGTAAACCCCAAACCAGGTAACTGCTAAGGAAAACAAGTACATGGACAAGTTGAAGTTCTTGGGGAAATGGCATGGAATCCTGTTCGTCTTATCAAGTTTTCTCAACTCATTGAATCCTTTCTAATTATTCTGCCTCTTAAGACGTAAGATAACCCAGTGCAACACGAACTTTACTCTTTGGCTTAATTATGGTAGATACCTATCAGGAAACGACTCTGAGGTTGTGAGTAGTCAGAATTATTTTTAAAGAGTGCACTTGATATATTTTGGGGAGACTTTTTTGGAGTTATCCTAGGATGTAGTGGAAGGAGACTGGATTTGGTAAACCTCTAGGCACAGGCTAGGTCACTTTGGGCAAATTATTTCAAACCTCTCTGGATTTTACTTCCTTCAGTTGTAAAACCGGGATAATTATTCCTATTTTCAGGCTATAATAAGGACCACACTTATGTGTAAAAAGTGCATACGTACAATGGCTGGCTTGTAGAGGCCTCTGGACCTCTCAGTGTGCATTTCATCACATGCAGTGTGATTGACATCAGTAACTAATTTCTGTATATTGAACTGCGTTTTTGTCCCGTGGGAATTAATCAAGAGCTACCTAGGCCTTTGGGTGTATTCAGTCAGGAACAGGATATCTCATTCTCAAAGATGCTCACATATCGTAATTCTTAACTTCTGTCCTTAAATATGTATTTGAAATTCTGAGACACTGAATAGGAATTTGCCCAGAAGTGGAATGAATGAAACCAGGATAGCTCCCCCTCACTGGATTTCCTATGGCTGCTTATGTAACACAAGAGATGGCATTTCTTTTTGAGAAAATAACAGGGGTAGTCTTAAAACCACATTTGTTCCCAGCCTACCGAAGGAAGGTTTTTATTAAATGTTATTCCTTCCCACAGCCATTGAGACAGACAGACATCTAGGTAAGTGTCACATGGGAAAAATTGTCCCGTGAACCTTATCACAAGTAAAAGACAATCATATTGAGCCAAATTCTTACCAGGACAGAGTGTAAATGCAATTTTGAGAAGACACAAGCCTAGAAAGCACTGTGATTCAACAGCATTCTGTTTTCCCCTTTGAAGTAGAAATGGGATGAAAGGAAATAGAGCGACTCAGAATCGGTTTTCCTTTTTCGGCACCCTAAGAATTTAAATAACTTAAAAAAAAATCCAAGCATTCCACAGGCAATAGAGTTTTTGAACAAACACAGGGAAAGCAGAAAATTTTTTTTTTTTTTTTTTTTGACTAGTCCAGGCCACCAGTGAGGCGAGGTTGCCACTGAGCTGGCTTCAAAGTCTAGGAGTCAATTCCTGAAAGCATTCGAGATCAGGAAATAGAAACCATCTGCAGGCACAGGGCATAAGGAAGCATTTCAAGACAGTACAGGAAAATGGTGTTCAGTGGGGAAGGCAGTGCGTTTACACACGATCTCCCTCCTCACTTAAACATTGTGTGAATTTGTTTTTGAATTGAACTTGTGGTTAGTGGTGGTTCGTTTCGGATGAGGGAGGAAGGGCTGGGGTTCATTGGTTTGTTTTCTGGAACCTATCTCTGAAATGTATACTTCAGCCATTGTTGTACATTGTGCAGAGAGTGTATTTAGAAAGCTGGTTTGCAGGGCTAGGTGTGGTGGAGTTGGACTCTGGGAGCCAGATTCGCTGGGTCAAGATTCTTGTCTCAGCAATTTTCTAGCTGTGTGAGTTTTGGCAAATTGCTTAGCTTCTCTGTGCTCAAACTCCATTGGAGGGCACAAGACAGAGTTATTATAAGGCTTAAGTGAAATCCTCAAACACTTAGGACAATGCCTCACACCTGTTCTGTGCATCTTTACTTAGCACGTTCACCATAAAGTGGTGAGAGGACCAGGTCTCTTCATCCTCTACGTCTATAGCTGTTCATATGCTTGTTTCAGAGAGGTCATTGCAGGACAGGCCAAGGTGGTGCCTGGCAGAGTAGTGGGCAGGACACTGGAGTCTGTGGTTTAGACAAATCCTTCAGGTGTAGCTATGATACCTTCAATATGTTACCAGGACACTTGTCCTAGTTTCCAAAGTGTAAGGTAGGTTAATACAGCCCCAACCTCCATACTGAATTTATATTTAAATAGAAAAAAAAGAAAAAGAAAAAGAAAAAGTGAAAGTCTGGAGAACTTGAATGACTATCAGGGAAAGGCTCATTGTATGACCTTGAGAATAGAGAGAATGCATTCTGATCCCTGGAAGTATTTGGTTGGCTTTGTTGTGCCCCTAAGCAAGATGTGTCATTAGCCATTGAGAGGAGTGTCTTAGTCTTTAGTACTAAGATTGATATAAACCGATTTGGATGTTTAAAATTTTCAAGGACAGACTGGCTACATACCCCTTCCCCTTTCCAAAGTTGCTATCAACCTCCTTCCAAAGAAAACTGAAGCTTGTGTTATGCAGGAATGTAAGGGTGTTGTCACCTGTTGACAGAATCTTTGGAAGTAATTATCCACTTAGAGACCTTAGTCACTGTGACCTCTTAAATTCAAAAAGGAAGCTCTTTGGAATTTCAGATATTTGGGTTTGGTACCTCCTCTAATCAGTTCCGATCTTTCAGGCATTTAATTCTGGGATCTGCCCAAGTGATTCGTTTTTTTTTGCCTTCTGGACACTGGGTCTTGCTACTACTGAGTGAAGGCGAAGTTGTTCTCATTTGGTTAAGCCAGATTTTAATAGTTTCTTTAAACATGTTTTGAATCTTATGGATTCAGGAGGGAAATCATGTTTTACTTGAATCTGTTAGTTGTTCTGTGTAGGAAAGACGTTTTGGACATGGTAGTTGTATCTTTTTAAAACTTCTCTCCAGCAGAGCTTTCTTTCTTTCCTTTTTTTTTTTTTAAGTCTGGAGAAGTTAAGGGATGAAATTGGACATTTGCTGACTGTTTTATTATATGTCAGATGCTCCAAATGAATTTTATCCCCTCAGACAAATTGTAAGATGCATTTTACCTGTGTACAAATGAAAAACAAGAGGGTTGAATAATATGTATAAGATTCTAGAGCTACTAGAAAGCACCAGAATTTAAATCCATGTCTGCTGGTCCGATTCTTCTCCACTAGCCTACCTATACTGGACTTCCATGAGCCTTGGCCATTTTATCTTATGCAGTATGGAGGCTAGAGGATAAAATGGATAACTTTCTAACATGTTAGCATCTTCAGTAGTCATTTAGAGAGAGCCATGCCAAGTTCTTCAATGAAAAATGATGTATGATAGAAGAGATGCCCTGGAATAAATACTTAATCAGTAAATACATGAAGTGATCTGTAGATTAGAAGTGCTTCTTGTCATTATGAACATGGGCTAATTGTTTTAAGTCTTATATTTTCTGGTACGATGATGACAAGGTTGGCCCTCTTCACATTTCTCCTGACACCTTACGGGTGAGACCTTACCTGTAATCAGATACAAGTCAACCCTTCTCCAGCGATGTCATTAGGGTTGCCTAATTAGAAATCAACCAAGTCCTAAATTTGTTAACCAGTTTTCACTCTGTCTTTTGCGGGATTAATTTACAGAAACTCTGTGGCTGCTTTAAATATGATCCTAAATACAACACAGTCCTTTGTAGTGACTTATGTCTTCGTAACAAAAGGTTTGAAAGCGCATGACTAAAACACTTATTTGGGAACTCAAAATGATCTTGGAAAAGTTAGTTTGCTTGCTCAAGGTCCCATGAGCTGGTTAGTGGCTGAGCAGAAACCCAGGTTATTTCCCAATAAAGCCCCACTCCTACGTGTCCCTCCCTTCTGTCTAATTGAGTCAAACTCTTACTCACTGTCTGCTGCTTAAAAGAAAATAAATCCTACCTTTTTTTTTTTGGAAAATCCAAATCTGAGTTTGCGTGTCTCTGTTCCTGCTCCCCTCTGCCCCATCTTTTGCCTTCTGACATATCATTTATGTCCCTGGTCTCCTGTTACGGCCTCCCACACCTTTACTAGATGCCATCTTTCCCCCTCACCTCCTCTCTCTGCTTCCTACAGTTTAGGCACATGGTTCCCTTCATCTGCCAAAGGATTTGTGGCATGCGTTTTAAAATAACTGCTCATAAAACTAAATGTTAGTGTGATTTTTGTTACCCTCCTGAACTGAACAGTGGTGCAAGGTTGAGGGGCTGCGAGAAGAGGGTACATGTTTGAAAATAAAGCCAGTTGGTTTTAGTCTAATTGGAGGGCTATAGAGGAAGTGGAACAGTCAGGCATTTTGCCCTAGAATTGCTCAGGAAACTTCTGGAAGATCCAGGAAATGGTGTTGTTTGTGGAAAGGTGATAGATGGATATGTGCTTTTATGCTGATTACTAGTGTTATCTGACTTATTGGTTTGGGAGCTGCATAAAATGTGAGGTAGAAACTCTTTTCTTTATAATTATCATTTGTAGTATTTGGGCCAGTTTTGAGGATTTAAAAGAGCTCTAAGTTTCTGAAGTAGTTATTAAAATACGGAACTTAGGTACAAACTGTTAAAACACTTTATTTACAAAGCTTAAAAAGCAGATGCTTGAAACTGATTTTAATGTTAGCTGTTTACCTTTGTATTTAGTGAAAGTGTAGTAGTCTTAGATGAGACACAATTTTATTTCAATAAGTGGAGAATAAGCTTTGATGAATTTATATTTTTTTTTCTAGGGGAATCTACAATAAATACTTGACTTCACAGTTTTTATAATGCTGTTAATTATTATAGTTTTGCTGGTTCAGAAAAGGCTATATTCCTAGAATAAGCTCAAATCAAAACCTCTTTTTTAAGTTTATGAAGAAACAAATATTAGAGAATAGTTTTTCTGGGTTAAGCGTTCTGAATTACAAGCTTCCTGGGGTGCTTAGCAAAGTGATTTTGAAAAGTCCCACATCATTTACCCATTGACAGCTATTGAAAACACCATAATCACCTAGGCTAATATAATGGCCAAGTTAAATAGTAACAAGATCTAACTGGGGAAATAGTATATCAAAAGGGAAAACGCAGCAACCACCTAGCAACTGAGAACATCCCTATTTCTTCAGGGTAGGTGGGAGAACATTCTCAGAATCTCTGGGTCTTCTCAGAGTACTGTCTTAAGCTTTCTTGTCTTGGAAACTAAAGGCTGTAGGAATATTTGCTGTCTTTGACCTTTGCAAAGGTTCTCAGCTGTTTCAACAGAGGATAAACAGCTTCTCTTATTTGCCTGAGGTGTATTTAAGGTGATTGGGGAAAATGAAAATCTAGAGAAATCGAAGACTTACAGGTGGGGAGATTTGAGGTGATCTCTTTTCCTTTATCCTAAATTTCATCAGGAAGGTAGAGTGAGTTTATGGGATCACTTGGGTATGTTTAAAGTGCATTGTTATGGTTAAACAAGGTGTTCTGGAATTTTCTCTGAATGATTCATTTTCCTAAGGTGGGGGAAAAAAAGAATCTCAGTTAATTGGTGTTGACTAGTTCCTGTGTCTTGTGATGGAGCCACGTTGGTGTCTACCCTGTTGACAATTTTATTGTGGCATGAGCATGTTCTCAGTAGCCCTGGTGATTTTTTGTTGAGACCTCCAACTTTGAATCCCCAGGGCTTAACCCAACTGGACTTTAGAAACCTGATTCCAAAACTTTCAGGGTTTGGTTTTCAGACAAATAGCAACAAGTGTTTGTCCTGATGTTCTCCAAAAGGTTGTTAAGACAAGATGGATAATGGTTTCCCAGGTATGTGTTTTCTTCATATGACTCACATCTGAATGCTACTCTTTGCCCTCATCCAGTCCAATGGTTGACTGATGAAAAGTCTCGTTGGAGGTTTCATTGGTGTAAGAGATGCAAACATTAATAGTTCATTCCATTTACCTCTACCATTTCTATTCAAACTGGTTTTGTTTCCATCTCCTGGAACGCTTAGCTTTGATTTCAGCTGTACTAGTTTCCTGGGGAGGTGGTTGTCTTAGGAAATCTCAACTGACCACAATGCAGAGAGAAGTAACAACAAATTACAAGATGTGATTTTACTAAGGTAAGAGTAGTAGTTAAGTGCAGAGGGAAGTAACAACGAACTATAACATGATTTCACTAAGGTAAGAGTAGTAGTTTTAAATGCAACACACTCTTGGGAAGCCGGAATGGCTCAGTGGGTTAGGCGCTCACTTTGCAGCCCCAGGGACAAAGTAAATCCTGGCCCCGGCCTGTGAGGACCCATATGCTGAACTGGGGAGTGCCTCCAGTTTGGTTCTCACCGGGGCGAGACCCTGGCCAAGTTCCTGCCCTGTGCAGCCCCGTGCCCACCTGTGGAATGAAACTATGTGGAAAAAACAATGATGTACAACTATGGAGACTGTTCTGGGCCCTCCCCTTCTCTCTGTCTCTGTATCTCTCCCTCTCTGTCAAAAACAATAAAAAAAAATCTTAAAAAATAAATGCAACACACTCTTGATGGGAAAGACGTTCTGTTAATACTTCTAAGATATTCTGTTCAATGTACTACTAACTGAATGCAGAGAATGCAACGAAAAGTGAATTTAACAACAAAAGAATTTAAATGTTAGCAGTCCTCATTTCCCCTTCACTCAAACAACTGTTAATAGCTCTTTCTGCTTAAAAAATATCACTTTCTTGCCCTTTAAATATTGACAGAAGCATATTTTTTGATTGTATCTTGCTTTCAACAAGTACTACAGTGTCAAGGGAAGTGATGTTTAGAGGGTGCAGTCGGCAAATGAGCACAAATCTACTCGTGCTACCCCTTTCACTTGCCTTCTTTAGATCAAGAGACACCGCTTGGGGTGGGGTGGGGGGTGGGGTGTCTCATTCTTTTATTGATCCCATTGGCTTGGCATACTTGCTACTAAAGGAGGATCCTTTGTCATTTCTATAGTGAGATAGTCAGGAGTCTCAGATAAAGGGCCTAGAATTTCAGAATGATGTCAATACCACACAAAGTAAGTTACAGCTCTTTCTAAGGGGAGTGAAAAAAATTCAAGCCTGTTTGGAAGAGGGTGTGAACTAGGGTAAATAGATATAAAACCCCAAACAAAATCCAAACTTTTAGGGTATTTAGATAGTTGTTAGCATGCAGCACACAGCGTGGCAAACCAGCAGGTCCTGACCTGTTGGCAATTGTTTGCATAGTTTTCCTGGTAGAGAGAATTTCTAACTGCTAGAATGAATGGTTTAGAGCAGTAATATACACTGTGGTTAGTGTGAGGCTTAATTGGCCGGGGATGCCCTTCCATTTAAATCTGATTCTGATAACACATTTAACTACCTCCCTACCTAATTAAACAGCCCAAATGACAGAGAGGGAGAGGCATTGCCAGCAACCGTGTTTCTTACTAAGCATTGAGGTTTAAAAAAAAACTTCTGAAAAGGAGGAAATGGCTGTGCAGGAGGGAAGTTTGGTATGGGAATTTTGCAGCCATGTGTGCAGATAGAGGGAAGGAAATACCTACTGTTCCTTTCTGTTCCCAGGAGTGTCTGTATTCCCTGTGTATGGGCAGGATTGCTGGTAAGTAAAGGGGGATACAATACAGGCAGCAAAACTACATTGTTCTGGATCAGCAGTCCATTATCTGTTGTTTCTAAGCCCCACCACTCCCTCCTTCTAGTGTTGGCAGGGGCAGAAGGGGACTAGGGCACGGGAAGAGGGAGGGACGGGATAGGAGAGGGTGGAGATGCACGTGTGGTAATAGAAGTGGGAGAAGAACGGTGCCGTGTCCCTGTGTGAGTGTGCTCGGGCTGCCATAACAAAATACCACAGCCTGGGTGGTTTGAACAACGGAAATTGATCTTGTCATGGTTCTGGAGGCTAGAAGTCCAGAATCAAGGTGTTGCCAGGTTTGGTTTCTTCTGAGTTCTCAGTGCGTGGCTTGCACATGGCTGCCTTCTTGCTCTGTCCTTCCCATAGTCTTGCCCCTGTGTGCTTGCCTCACTGCTGTCTTTTCCTTTGTATCCTAATTTTGTGTTATAAGAACACTTGTGCTATTGGGTTAATCCTCACCCTACTGGCCTCATTTTAACTTCATTATCTCATTCAAGGCCCCGTCTCCAAATGCAGTCACAAGTTGAGGTACTAGGAGTTAGGGCTTCAACAAATCATATTTGGAGGGGATACAACTCAGCTGATAAGAATTCATGTTCCATACCTAGAAAGGTGGTTTGCAGAGAAGAACTATTTGAAGCTCCTGTGCAACATGGTGCTGCACTTGTCTCCACCCTCAGGCAGAAGGAAGTGGGGAGAGCCAGCACCCCAGCCCTGAATGGTTTAATCCTCACCTGTCCTTTGGGGCCAGAATAAGTGTCCTTATCTGACACAGGAGATGGACAGGAAGAGCCACATTGCTAGAAAAGGTAGAGCCTGGTGTGGGGTTCAGAGTCATGTTTCTGTGGCTTCATTGTCCTGGGAGTGGCAAAGGGTCTGCAGATGCCATTCCCTCCATTGTACATATGATGGGCATGGGTACATGGATGAGGCCTCAGGGTCCTTGTAAACAGTGCTTTAGTCCAGGGGTCCTAACCCATGCCTGTGAGGAACCAGGTCGCACAGCGCAAGGTGAGTGAGCAAAGCTTCATCTGTATTTACAGCCGCTCCCCTTCACTTGTATCACCATCTGAGCTCTGCCTCCTTTCAGATCAGTGGTGGCATTAGATTCTCATAGGACCGTGAACCCTATTGTAAACTATACATGTGAGGGATCTAGGTTACATGTTCCTATGGGAATCTAATGCCTAATGATCTGAGGTGGAGCTGAGGCGGTGATGCTAGCGCTGGGGAATAGCTGTAAGTACAGATTAATATTATGAGAGAGATTTGACTGCACAGAGACCATCATAAATCAATTGCTTGCATGAAAACACGCTCAAGGCTCCCACTGATTCTGCATTATGGTGAGTTGCATAATTATTTCATTGTACGTTACAATGTAATAATAATAGAAATAATGTATACAATAAATGTAATGCTCTTGAATCATCCCGAAGCCCTCCCCACCCCCACCCCTGCACCAGCTGTGGAAAAATTGTCTTCGACGAAACTGACCCCTGGTGCCAAAAAGGTTGGGGATTGATGCTTTAGACAGTTGCCACTGATCAATAGGCATTAACACGTAGTGAAAGCTATTTTTCATTCTAGTACTATATTGTATATTATCATGCTTTTTCTTTGCCTGAAAGCTTCTCCATTAGGTTATTTATATACTCAAATATTACAAGAGAGTGAATAAAGGAAGAGAGAAAGATTTACTTAGTGCCTCTGGTATAAAGAATTAGCTTATCTTGAATTAATTTGAGTTATTCTGATATAGCGCATTTTAAAATCTCCTACCAATGGTGGAGAATGGTAGAGAGCCTTTCCTACTCTCAATGGAAGAATTGCCAAGAATTAAAGCCCTATTCTAGCGTTCATGCTTGTGGGTAGGGATTGACCATACAGAATGTTACTTTGGGGCAAGTTGTATTAAATGGAGACTTGAGGATATTAGAAGATAGAGGCTTTAACAAAAGCAAATGTGGAGAGAATGGCTGGAATTTTGCTAGGTTTCTATAAAGGGAGACACTGAGAAGTGAGAAGTAAGAAGTATCAGGAATCTTATGAAGTCTTTGACTACAAAAGTCAAGGCTAATGAATTTTTGGGCCTTTCCAAGCAATAAAACAAATATTGGTACTTTAGGGATTTTTTGAGGGGCATTCTCAACAAATGTGGATGTGGGTCTACAGTTAACACCTTTGAAAGGCTCTTTTAAAAAAAGTAGTCCACAACTTTTGAGGTCACCCTCTCAAGTGATGTAGTCATTGCTTTCTGTTTGAAATTGTGGGTCATGTCACATTGTGTTCACTATGGCCATAAAAATATTAACTCATTAATCTGCAGTCTCATATCACAGTTCAATGTTACTGTACCAGATAAACCATTGGCTCTAAAATAATTGAAAGTTGGTGTTGTTTAATATCTTTCATAAAAAATGGTCACTGGTAGATTATTTTCTGCATGAAACAAGTGATGTGAGTTACTGTAGAATATTTTATTTTAGCTCTTTAATTTATGCAGCATCTGTTTTTTAAGCCAGTGTCCATGATCTTCTTTTACTATTCACTTTCTTGATCAATGACTGGGCCCTTCCATTCATTCTGGCCTCTTCCTGGTAACAAAGCCCTGTGGGCTCTGCTTGTAATTATCTTGCACTTTTGTCCATTTCTCTTGTTGGGGAGGAAATATTTTCCTCTACCTTTCAAGGTTCTTTTGGCTGGTCTAATAATCGAATTGACCTGAAATGATTAAAATTAAAGTTTAATAACACATGTATCTCCTGTATACATGGGGGAGACCCAGGAACACTGAGAAACTTGCCAAAATGGCAGAAGCAATCACCTTAATTACCACCTTAGCCAAAGACAAAAGATGTTGGGGGTGGAGAGTTATTTATGGGAGGTGACAAGGAAAAGCACTGGTAACAAGGGCAAAATTGTTACTAGATTTAATGCCTTCTCCATTGATAAGGGTTTCTAGGGATTTAGAGTCATCCTCCTCTGCTTGGTACAGAGAAGGAGGCATCTCTATCTTAATTTACTCAAGACAAGCTAATTCTTTTTTTCAAATTAAATGTATGGGATGACATTGGTTAGTAAAATTATATAGGTTTCAGGTGTACCATTTTATAATACATCATCTATGTGTTGTATTGTGTGCTCACCACCCAGAGTCAGTTCTCCTTCTATCACCATCCTCATATATTTGAGTCCCTCTCCGTTCTCCACGCCTCTCCTCTTCCCTCCTTCACCAACCCCTCCTCCCTTACCCTCTGGTAATCAATAAACTGCTGTCTGTGTCCATGAGCTTTTGTTTCCTTGTAGCTTTCAGTTTTATATTCCACATATGAGTGAAGTCATATGGTTCTTGACTTTTTTCTGTCTGACTTATTTCTCTTATCATGATGATCGCAATCTCCGTACATGTTGCATATGGCAGTATTTCATCTTTTCTTATAGTTGAGTAATATTCCATTGTGTAATGTACCACATCTTTTTCCAGTCATATATTGAAGGACACTTTGGTTGTTTCCACGACAAGCTAATTCTTTACAAATGGAGATTGACTTTACAAAGGATAACTTCTACTTGTTTATCTCCCATCCATGTCTGCTCTTTCTTAAAATTAACCAGCCTAAAATAACCAACATCATAAAGAGCCATATTTTGGGGTTGCTTCCCTTTATTCATTACTCTAAACTATGAACCTAGTCAAAGCTTCTAGCCCTGTTTTTGGTTATCGCCCTGATACTTTTCTCAATCTAAGCATGCCGTACTGTGCCTAAGAAGTTGTAGCATGACTTTCTGTTACACTTAGACTAAAACTAAAATATCAAAAGCTTTGGCTGATCTTTAAGTGCCTGCTTGTTCACCTTCTATTTTTCTTCTTCAACCTCTTTTTTGTCCTCACATTCTCACCCACACTCTGTTCTCCAGCCACATGGCCTGCCTTTCATTTCTCCCCAATGCTCCAAACTCTTTACAACAGTAGGTTCCTTTTGTCTGGAATATTCTTTTTTGTTTTTTTCCCCCCACTGTCCAAGTATTCCTCAGCTTAAATGCCAGTGACAGTCAGACATGCTTTTCCTGACTGTTCCACACCTCTCGTAGCACTTACCATTTTTGTTTCTGCATTTATCAAAACTTATGCATTTATTTACTGTCTCTAGATGAAAAGACCCAGGAGGCAGGGATGTATCTGTCCTATTGACTCATAACAGTGTGAAAGGTTGCCTGCAGTACATTATATTCATGGAGGGCACATGTCTTTTGAAAGTCACCTTTGGTAGCTGAGATGACTTCCATTTATGGACAGTAAATTTCACCTCATCAGTGGTGCTTACTATGAAGATGAATATCTGATGAACTCCAATTAGTGTAATTATTCTGTTTCCAGGCAGTAACCTTAGTAGTAATTGTTCTAAATCCCCAAGACATTATGACTAATTAGTATTAATGGCTCCAGCATCTAAGCTTCCTTCTAAGGTAAATTCTCAACGGAAGAATGAAATTGTATATTATTTGTGAGAAACAAATGGTATGACACTGTGCAGTCTCTAGAAGTAAACCACAAGGACTGAAAGCTGGACCGAGTGTCCTTGTATTCTTCATCCCTTCTCTCCGGACACTGAACGTGATGGATCGGCTCTAGATTGCTCATTATTGAGCAGCTTAACCAGTGCATTTTTGTAACAGCCTGTGTGAAGTTTTGACTATTCAGGCCCTCAGATGAGCATGTGGTTTTAAATCTTTATTTATGCATTGGTTGATTATAAACCTAACAAAGTAAATAGGAACTTAGCTCTAGTTCTGTGCGGTGACCACTTGACTCTAAATTGTGAGTTCCTCTAGCCTAGGACCTTGTTTCATTCATCTTCGGATATCAATGTCTAGCACAGCACCTGGGGTTCAGTAAGGGGCTGAAGGCACAGAAGGGCATGTTTCATGGCTCTTGACATCATGCTATACAAATAAGAACTATGTCAGAATGTTGCCCTTTGTTTTACTTTCACATCCAGGAACCAGTTGGTAATGAACCTTGAGCAAACATCACAATGTTTTCTTTAGGTGTAGGGAGGAACATAATTAAGACAACATTCATTATTTACGCCTTTCCCTCCATGTTTTCATGTACTCCCGGATGGTCAGTATTCAACTTTTATTGTCTCACCTCCGAGTGTCACTGGCCTTAGTTTGAGAACTAAGATTACCAGAGATAAATATATATATATATTTTTAATTAATTAATTAATTTTTTGACAGAGAGAGAGAGAGAGAGAGATACAGAGACAGAGACAGAGAGAGAACTGAACTGGGGGAACTCCCCAGTTCAGCATATGGTTGCGCACGGGCCGGGGCCGGGATTCGATCCCCGGTCCCCGGAGCTGCAAAGTGAGCACTTAACCCACTGAGCCATCCCGGCTTCCCCATGAGATAAATATTTTTGAGTTATGTCCCTGAGATCTCTCACAGGTGAGTGTCTAATTTTCTAAAGCCAATTCTTAATGATGAAATTCTTATTAAATAAAAAAAGTAGTTTTTTATAATGACATGAAATTGATTTCTAAAGAAACCTGTCTAATCAGATGATATAACTTACTAATTCAGCATTTTGAGATACATTTTATTTTAGTAGGCTTTTTTACATCTTAAAAGTATAGTTATAGTTGTGACTGTAGGGCCTTTGTGGGCTGAGTTGGGATATAAGACATTCTCATACCATCTATATTAGCAATGTCCAGCCTTTGGTTTCCCTGGGCCACATGGGAAGAGTTGTGTTGGACAACACATAAAATACACTAACACTAGCTGATGAGCTAAAACAAAGAATCACACACAAAAAAACTCACAATATTTTAAGAATTTGTGTTGGACCCCATTGAACACCGTCCTGGGTTGCAGTTGGACATGCCTGATCTACACAGTTTGTACCATAACCACTTGCTACATTTATTGTTGAATCAATACTTTGATTCAATGATCTCAAATGGTCTTTGATTCAATGGTCTCAAATGGTCTTTAAGTGAATTCTGTTTGTGAATTAGCAGTGGCATTGTCTGCAGCTGTGACTCCCTTAGCTCTCGCCTTTCCTTGGTGCCCCTCCCCCCACCACATGGGCTGTCACTAACCGGTGGATATAAAGGAGCTGGCCTGCAGAACAGGGGAGAACATGGCTGTGGGTCATCTACTTCATAGGGTCCAGTCAGTTTCATACACACTGAGTGGCAGAATAGGAAGGGCACTCTTGTCTCATGTACTATTTAGCATCCCTAAACTCGCCATGCCAAACTTCATGTTTTGTTTTGAAGCCTTGGCCCAGGTTGTAGGTTTTGTGTTTGGAGTGTGCAATTAGCTGCAATGACATGGTTGGTATTGGTAGTAGAGCAGCAATTGGGGACACAGATGAGTAACTGGATGACTGATACACGTTTTGATGTATACATCCAAGATGTTTACTAGAAGATATTTTCCTTTCTTTTTAAAACCCTCTGATGTGACTTGCTAGGGTAAACGTGTCATTTTGGTTTCAAAATTGGGGACTCTAAACCGAAAAGTTGCTGTGGCCGCAATAAGGCATGACTGGCGTAGATGTTCAGATTCTGACATCTCTGAACTTCAGGAAGCATTCTTTCTACTGGGCTTCAGTCTTTTGCAATTGTGGGTATACTTTACCTCCTGTCAATTGTGTGAAGATCATGCTATTTCTGCTCTATGAATTTGCTATTGGGCTGGACACTCATGATGTATATTTATATTCATTTGAAATCATAAGTATAAAATATTTTACATAGTTATACAGGGTACATGTATTGCCTTTGTGATGAATTCCTTATTTAAAGATCAGTGGCTTTTGTAAGCATATTTTTAAGACTAAGCTTTTTAAAAGCAGTTCAAATGAGCAAACACTGTGGGGTTTCTCTACTCTGTTAAATGCAATACGGGGAAATACAAACCGCATTAAAATATTGCACAATTGTTTGTTTATTGTGTGAGCTGGAGATACGAAGACTTGCTTCCTTCCTTTTAAGGAGCTTACAGTCAGTGAAGGTAAACAAGGACTCCAGTAACTATAGTGAGACAAGTGATAGTCCGTAGAGAACATGGGACAGAGCTATTAACCAGTGGATAGTCATTAAATTCACTACTTGGATCAATTATTACTTCTGTCCTTTCTCTGTTCTGCTGTCAGGTCTACCACTTGCACTTGACCGAGCCACATGAAATGTTCCAAGTTCAACTGGCTATTACATAAAGAGTTTTATGTAAACATCACTTTTGAGAATATAAAATTCAGGATTTGTTTTATTTACTTCAAAGGTCTTAATCACTAGTTAGAATAGACATTTACATATCCTAAATTATCATAAAAAACAAAGTACTTTGGGATTACAAATTGAAGGAAAAATCTAAGAATAGATAGTTGTTAAAACACAGTAAGGGGGAAGCTGGGATGGCTCAGCTGGCTAAGTGCTTGCTTTGCAGCCCTGGAGCCTGAGGATTGAATCCTGGCCCTGGCCCATTTGGACCCATGTGCTGAACTGGGGTGTGCCCCCAGTTTGGTTCTCACCGGGGTGAAACTCCCATGTGGGAGGCCCTCGGTTTGCCCCTGAGTCTACCTGTGTGCAATGAAACTGTGTCAAAAACTGATGATGTACAACTGTGGAGATTACTCTGGACCCTCCCCCTTCTCTCTCTGTCTCTCTGTCAAAAACAATAAAATAAACCTTAAAAAAAACAAAACAAAACATATACACACACACAGTAGGAACATTTATTCTTTAGATCTTGAGCAGCATCTTTACAGCCCCAGCTGGCCCTGCCTCCTGTCTGCCTCACTGCCACCAGGCAGGTCACTGGGCTTGAGAAACAAGGAGGAATTTCTGGCACCCTTGACTTCAGGATTCCAAGGAAAGCTCACAGTGGCTTACAAGATCCTTCCAACCTTTATTGTAGGAAAGTTACTTCTTAAATCCGAGGGCTGAATGATGCTTGTCTTTAGTTTCAGAGTGATCTCTAGGAACGCCGGTTAAGTGTGCATGGAAATGACTCTGAGATTGCATATGAGATGTGACAAAAGAAGTTGTTTCTCTATGAAGAAAGCATTTTATTTTGATAAAACCTACTTGGGAAGATGTTAATTTCTGAGTTTCTTGGGGGTAAGTATGCAGTGCTGAAGCGGATAGATAATTTTTTCTATTAATGTTGCATGATAGGAATTGTATTTCCCTATGTACCTAGTCCTTTTTGCCCTACAGTGGTGGTTTCTCTTGACCCCTTGGTTGCGAATAGCTTACAGAGGTAGCTGGACTGCTTCAACACGACTTTTTATTTTAATTGAAGTCTTGCAGTAAACTTGACAGCATTGGTAACCAATCTCTTATCATTCGTCTAGCCTTTACCTTCTAGTCTGATGTCCTCGAGTGACTGATTGGCAGCTTATTACGTCTCAACCCCACAGGAAATGCCTTGAACACAGGAGCCCTCTCTGCCTGTTATTTGTCCTAGAACTTCAGGCAGAAGGTAGCCCAGAGTAAATTGCCCAATGTCAACTGATGTATTAATCTTTGAGATTATTTTACCTTAGAGGAGAAAAGCAAACATGATTTATTGCTATATGTCTTTAAACCAGTGTATATACATTTATTAGGGATCTTAGACAAACCATTCAGAGAGCTGGTTCCCTGGGTGATAAATGGGAATTAGAGTGATGGTTCTCTGTCAATATTCTCTCCTAAATAGTTAAATAGTGGCTGAATATATCCTGAGAGTATGTGTATAGACTTTAGTTTTCATTCATTATTTATAAAAACAGAAATATTTTAATAAGAGGAATTAAATATTTCATTGACCCTAATATCTAAAAGTTGAGTAGTTCAAGTAGATGCATAATGAATACTTTTAATTACACCTATTTCTTAAGAAAATATTCTCCTTAGGCAGTGGTAGTCTTGACATAAAGAAATCACAAATCAGGGTATCAAAAGAGCTGCTTGTGCGACTGTGTAATTCCCCTGAAATTTTCAAAAGCTGGAATTTTTCTGTGTAACTTGGAAGCTTGATAATGGAATCTTCCAGCTCAGACTGCAGGAAACAACCCCGAATTCTTTGTGGAGTTGTTGTGAAGAAGATGGAGGCCAGAAAGGCTGTGTGATAGGGACACAAAGAACCCCCCTCGCTCTGCTGGAATGTGTTTCAGAGCTAGAGCACACATGGAAGATCTGTTCTTCGTGTGAGCAACTTCGAGTTTTCATCTGGAAGGAAAGCTGCCACAGTCTGGTGGTGCACTTGCAGGCATTACAGACATGCACCTCTGGACATGAGGGGTGTAAACGGGGACTCTGTATCCTGGTCCTTGCGTGGTGTTCCCTGATGTTGCCTTCTACATAAAGTCAGAGTACTTATAGTGTCACCACACTGGAATATATAGCGGATAATGTGTGTGTTAAGGTTGTTTAATTATATTAACACTTATTTGGGGGATTATTGTCCTTTCCCCGGTTCTCCATCACATTCTCTTGGATGGATTTAAGCAGTTGGACACTACACTTTATTTGGTTTGTGACTTGAATTCTACCTATTCTATTGTTCAGGTGCCTTTCTGTTTCTTTTCCGATTAAATTGCTTCTTTTTGTCTGAACAGCAATGGACTTTCTTTCTCCTTAAAGTCCTTCCAGATTTATTTGCTTGTCCTCATCACTTCACTCTTACACAGGAAAAGTGGTCGTGGTTTTCAGCCGACTCAGTTCACATAGCTGGCTAGCTGAGTTTTTATTGAAACCAAAATAAAACTTCAAAGAAACTGAAGAAGCTGGAGCCTCCCTTCTCTCCCTTTCAACCCACACCTACCGATGTTTATCTTGGAAATAATTTGATGTTTATTTGCTGAAACATGTAGTTAAGTGTTAATGGAAAGTGATGTCAAGCTTTAGAACAGTGTGCAGAAGCCATTAATATTCTGTGCTGGGCATTTGATGCTCTATGGTCCCGAGTTTCTCCGGAACCTATGAAAGCCGTAGCCCCCAAGTAGTCTCAACTGAATGCACCGAAGTGCAGCCACAGCCATTTCATTTCCCATCTGAACTTGACCCACGTTTCCTTTTTCATCTTTTGCTGTTCATTCTTACCTTACACCATCTCCAGTTTGTCATCCTGTTTTCCAGCACCATGAACTGTTCATAATTTCTTGTAAATGCGAGTATCTGAAGTATGGCATAAATGATATGCCTATTTAAGCATGACTCATTATGAATTATACTTAAATATTGATATGACAATGCCTTTTCAAAGACTATTTGGAAATTGCTTCTTGAGTGTAAATTGTTAATCACCTGCTTTTGATTCAAATGTGGTTATTTTCAGTAAGTTTGGAAGTATCTTTCCACGCAAATTAGGACTGCCCAGTTATCAGATAAACGCTAGACGAGGAGAACTTACTGGTTGCTCCTTTTAGCCAGGTAAGAAGCCAAGTTAGCTGGCTTCATCCAATAAAATGTATCAATGAATTGGGGAGAAAAGTTACACAGCTCCTATTCTTACCTGAATAATCAATCAAACGTGACTAAATATTACTCACTATTACTCACTGCCTTTAGCTTTTTCTGAAACAAGGTATGGCGTATACAACAAGTTACTTTGCTCACTTTGGTTTTTCTTGGTAGACTAATTTGTGAAGTTACCAAACTCAGAGTCCAGAGACAATGGGTCAATGTTAGTACAGTAGTGTCCCCTTGTTCACACGAGCTATGTTTCAAGACCTCCAAGTGGATGCTTGAAGACAGTACCAAGCCCTATATATACTATATGTAGGCCTATACACATGAGTTGTGATCAAAAGATACAGTGAATGTTTAAGTAAAAAAATGTATTACAGGGGAAAGCCGGGACGGCTCAGCGGGTTGAGCGCTCGCTTTGAGGCCATGAGGACCGAGGATCGAATCCCGGCTCCGGCCCAGGCAGGACCCACGTGCTGAACTGGGGAGTTCCCACAGTTTGGTTCTCTAACTGTCTCTGTCTCTGTCTCTCTCTCTATCTGTCAAAAAGTAAAATAGAAATAA
>PVKE010002846.1:0-34135 GCA_004027555.1 Craseonycteris thonglongyai
CAGTGCATAGTTATTTCTATTTTACTTTTTGACAGATAGAGAGAGAGACAGAGACAGAGACAGTTAGAGAACCGAACTGTGGGAACTCCCCAGTTCAGCACGTGGGTCCTGCCTGGGCCGGAGCCGGGATTCGATCCTCGGTCCTCATGGCCTCAAAGCGAGCGCTCAACCCGCTGAGCCGTCCCGGCTTTCCCAGCATACATTTCTTAATGCTCATAGTTTTGCCACTCAAAACTGTCAGATATCATTGGTAAATGTCCTGCCCACAAAAGCCCCGGTGAAGAGGTTTAAAGGGATACCAGGAAACTTAAAAACACGCCAACAGAGGCCGCTAGCGAAGTTCATGGCAATCGCAAGGGTCTTTCTCGTGGAGGACACATTTCCTCCAAACTTCCTTTGGCCCCGAGAGAATGGTGGCTCAGACCGTGAGTGGAATAAAGGCAGAATCTGACCGATAGCGTGTTAACAGCTATTCAGGAGCAAGTAGCCATGTGTCTTCTGGGGGGCCCAGGGCTCTGCACCCCTAGTCGTTTTCCTCGTCTGACCCTGTCCTCCACGCCAGTCTTGCAAGGGGACAGGATGCAGCAAGCACTGGCCCTCACATCAGGACACGTGTGGTCTAGCCATGTCCTGACAGCCGCGGGCGAAGACACCATGCACAAGTGCACTGGCCCCCCCGGCGTTACTTGTCCTGTGTGTGAACCGGAGGAGTTGGCCCAAAGGGCAGCAGGGCCTGACTCCTCTCGGACAATCTTTTCTGACATCAACTCTTCTTTCCTTTTACCCACCCCCCATCAGGACGGGCCGGTGAGCCCAGAGTGGCTTCGGGGACTCCCCGCCCCTGCCACTGCCAGCACCTCCCCACGCAGCTGCACAGCAGCTGCCGGGTCCTGCACTGCTGACCACACCTATTTACCTATGCAGATGAGGCTATGAATAAACGAGGCCTGCAAAAAGCCAGAAGGCCTTGTTCATTGGTCCGTTCAGCCTTTCACTTTCCCCAAGCCCGGAGCAGACAAGACGAGGCATTCTGTCCAAATCTTCCTCCCTTAGGGACGCAGTCCTGCGTTCCACCTGCATGGGTAGGACTTGGCTTGAATAAGGAGAAATTACTTTCCATGTTTCAGTAGGGTTTTCAGTTTTGTTTAGCCTTCCTACTCACCACACACCTACATACACACAGAGAGACATGCACAAAACTGCGGGCTTTTAGCAGTCATTCTAAGACATAGACAGTGGTCAGTCAATACCCGCTGGTCTTGGGGAAAAAAGGCCAGCATTGCTGTCTAACTGGGCATGATAGTCCTCCGTGCCCGGAGCCAGTCAGGTTGGCCTTCCTCAGGCCGCCTGCTGACCGACTCCTACGAGTACCACAACGCCTCCTCACAGATACCCTACGGAGACCCGGGGAACTCGAGCCTATTTTGAAGCTTCTGCTTCTCAGACATGTTCTCCACATGCTTCCCTTCATCTTGGTCTCCCCTCATTTTGCTCCTTGCCTCCCTCTCCCCTTACTGAGATTACGTGCTGCCTCTTCCATCATTTTAGGGCACATGCTTCATACATGCTTACATACACATATGTTGGATAGAACGCTTTGTCTTGATGATTTGCAACCATGTCATCTCTTTCCAAGTAGATTGTGAACTCTTTGGACTGTGTCTTCACTGTCCTGACTCGAGGTAAATACTAAATGTGGACGAGTTCAGTAATCGCTGATGCCCACTTAGTGTCCAAACACTTTTTTTCCTGTGGCTTCTACTATGGGGAAAACATATAGGGTGATTTAAGGGTTAAACAGAAGCCTTATGATTCATCTGGTCCCACCCTAAGGTGCTTCTTGCTGTGTCTGTTGACTGTTCTTATTACCAGGTGTAAAGCAAACACTGTCTTTTCCCTTGTACCTGTTGTCTTGGTCCCCTAGTTGCACGCCCATGTCAGGCTCTTTTCTGACTGACCCACCTTTGTTTGACGCATTTATTTGTAATTCAGTCCACACGTGCCTCAAAACAACATCATCCATTTAATTTTGGCTTTCTAATTAATTTTTTTTGAAGGTTAGATGCGAGAGTTCTTCTCTCTCCTTCCCAAGTAAGTACTCATTCACTTATGTCTTTATTAAGTCATCAAATAATTAGATAGCAACCAAGACAGCGAGAAATGCAAATTTAAAAGTGATCCCTTTCCCTACTGCAACCTGATTCCAGTCTAGTAGGGAACATAGGACTCACACAGAAATCACTGTAGTACCAGGGAGTTGGCAATTAAAGCCCTCAAGAGGAGACACAGCACTCAGGTGTTACAGATGCTTGGAGGTGTGAGGGTTCACTCCCCTCAGGAGAGGGGCGAGGAGGGACAAGGAATAATGCTAGAGGAGAGGGAGCCATGAAGTGGGCCTGGAAGCACGAAGCTGGGTTTGTTCTCGCAGGGAGAGTTGGGCAGAAGGAAAAAAACACCAGCCAAGTCCAGAGGTGGAAAAGTACAGGGCCGGGAAGAGTGAGTCGCTCACCAGCCTGGCAGTGCTGCGCTCTGAGACGGGGCACTGAGGAATATGGCTCAACAGGCAGGTTGGGATTCGCGTGGGGGTGGGAGGGTGCAGGAGGAAACTGGAGGAGGCAGCCCAGAGGAGAGGCGTTTGCAACCTTCCGGGTGAGAAGTGAGAGGGTGGTGGCCGAGAAAATGGAGAAAAGAAATGGGTGTGAGAAACGTTTCAACTGAGTGCTGAATGCCTGCAAATCTCCTTGACTAATTGTCCTCAATTCAACTCACACACCCGTTTTCACTGCAGGCAGCATGCCACCTTCCCTGCCCCCTCTTTGAAAGCTTATCTTTTATCTTCCAGGTGCATGACTTTCTGCCCAATTACGTGTGCTCAACCCATCAAAGCGGTCAACCATGCAGCCCAAAAGTCTCACTGTCACACTTGGCCTAGGTTGCTCCCGTGCACTGTCTCTGTCCTCTGTGCTCTTCGTGTGCTTGGAGCACAAGAGCTCTGCGTTTCCTGGGCCCTCAGAAAAAGCTTCGGTGCGAAGCTGAAACCTGGACGAAGATGTTAGCTCGGGATGTGGGCAGAAGTGGTAGAGGGGGCAGAACGAGCCTTCATCGGACTTCATCTTGTGTGCCCACCCTGGACTCCATTCCAACACATCCTTCTCCCAGTGGGAAGCCAAGCAAGGACCAAGGGCAGCGAGGCTACGCAGGGAAGAGAGATCAGGAACTGCCAGAAAGAGCTCCTTTTGGCCCAAGGAACCAACCCATTGGTATAAGCGCCTGGGAGTCCCTGGTAGAGAAAATCCGAAATGGGATTGCAGAGGCATGGCTTTGCCTCCACTGAACAACGTGACCTTGGGCTCCTTCCCTCTCGGAGCCTCGGTTTTGATGACTATAAAATAGGGATGATGACATCCACTTTATCTTCTTCCGCTGAGCGGTTGGTAAAGCTAGAAGAAGGTATGGGCTCACTTTGGATATGAGAAGCACTATTTCATAGGCTTCTTCTCATTCAACTCAGATCCCCCTCATTAGAATAGGAAGACATGTAGAGAAGTAAGACATGCAGATGCCTAGGGAGCAGAGACTCTGAGGTCCCTATTTTTCTACCATAGACCTAAGATGATTGGCCATGAAGAAGCATCTAGCCCAGTCTCCTCATCTGACAGATGAGGAATCTGAGGCACAAAGAGAGGAAGTGAGTGGTCCATGGTCATAAGGTGAGTCTGGGGACAAACCCAAGCCCTGCCAATCCCAGACCAGTCCGTTTTCCATTCCACATTCCTGGCTCTCCAAACTCAAGCCAGGATGGAGACTGCTGACCCAGAGACTGGGCTTGCTTAACTCCTAGATTATTGGTGAATAGTTACATAATTGGAATGAAGGAAGAATTCAGTGTGGGCTGGATCAGACCCCATTTCTTTGAAACATTATGTTTAGAATCCTGGAGAGCCATTTCCTAAGATCCAGAACATTCATGTCTTGAAAAGAAAGACAGTTCCGAATTTGGGATTGCCTCTCACCCTGCTCTCCTCTATCCCAGACATCAGTGGATGTCAGGACGGGAGGAAATTTCTCCTACCAGCTAGTAGCTGACAAATATCAAGGGCTTTGAGATGCCAATCCTCCGTTAAACATTTTGTGCAACAACCATAGGTGGTAAGTGATCTCAGTATCCTCATTTTCAGGTGAGAAATCAAAACAAACACACCTTGAGACTCAGATAACAATTATTTTGAGACACAAGCTCATGCCAGATTTGTGCGTAAGGCCTCTCTATACCACAGGGAGATTTTACATGAGGGAGCCTTAGCTTCTTCTCCAAATCTTTTCCTCACAGCTCCCATCCCCAAAGAACCAATACAGTCCAATGGCATGCTTCTTTCACCCAGGAGAGTGTGACGTATAGACTCTCTCTCTCTGCTTCACCTACTAGCATGTGTGTGTCTGTCTTTTGGCTCATTCGTCATCACACAAGCAATTTCGGAGGATGACATGGTACCAAGACCCATGGCTGAAACACATCCATGCCTTCAAGATTCTAAAGGCTGGTAAAGATGGGGCCTGGGAGGAGGCCATAGTTCTACTCAAAGGAGGACAGTCATATCACCAGAGAGAGGCACAGATGTGTAGCTGGTGTAGAGGTGGGAGAGTGGAGAAGGGAACATGTCCACACTAATGAAGGACCCAGGCAATAGAGGGAGGCAGGCATAGTGGATCTGGGATGAGGGTAGGATGCGGGATGGGAGGGGGCTCGAGTTCACCAGAAACCCTGGGACTGGGGCACGAGGGACTCCGTGGCTGCACTAAGGTGCTTGTTTCTTCCCAGACTTGGCCAGTGCCAGGCCAGCCCAGATGTAGGTGGTGCCCTGGTATGGTTTCTTAGAGCCTCAGTTTCCTCTTCTGTAGCATGGAAGCCATAAATGTTGCCTATAAGGAACCTGGTGGGGGTGGGGCAAGGGAAAGCGATAGCAGGATGTGCTGAGAGCCTCCAAGGTAGGATGTGATGGGAATGCAAATCACAGATATTTATAGTTACAACAAACTGAGACTGAAAAGACATTGCTGCAGGGAGCCAAGCACTCCCTCTGGAAATCCTGAAAACCTGCTGCCATGGGGCTGTGCCCAGATCCCAGCTGGAAGCCGACTTATCTCTTCTTAGCTCCTGCCAGGCTGCTCTTCATACAACAAACACTAAGCTCCTCGCATAATTCCACCTACGGAGAAGGAAGCTCTGCGCCCTTCTGCCCCTCCTCCCCCGTGGTCCCCTTCAAAACACCAAGCTGAGTCCTCAACTCTCAAGTCAAGACAAGCCTCTTTTTTTGTCATCAGCGCCTCGCAGACAGCCCAGTCTAGCCTAGGTCCACTGACAGGGCTTGGGAAACGACCTGAGGTCCCACTAGTCTCCTATCACAGCTCCTCATTTACGGAGCCTCCCCAGCTGCCAGGTGTGTGCTAGGCATCAAGGAGCTAATGGGCAAAGCAGGGCAGTGGGGAGTCTGGCCTCAGAAGCATTGACAGGGAACAGGGTCCTACATCAGCAGAATTTCCTTTTCTACCAAAGGGAGAGAAAGACCACACTGATTTCAACTTCCTTTCTTCTTTTTTAAATACAAACGTAACTCTTGTTTTCAAATGTTATTTCTGATGGGACCCCATGTGTGCAACTGTAAAGCACCAATTAGCAGCCCCTCTGGAGCTTCAGTGCTTGGGAGAAGCGGTAAAGGAGCGCTTCTCAAACTGCAACATGCACAGTGGATCTGGGTGCAGATTCTGATTTAGAGGTCTGGGGTGGGACCTGAATGCTGCCTTTCTAACAAGCTTCCTGTTGATACCAATGCTTGGGGATCCATGGACCACACGAAGTAGCGAGGGCCCAGAGGTCTAAGGATGATTTGAAAACCACTGATCCTTAGTACAGAGAAATTATGAGCCTCGCCACTCCCTATCCCTGGAGATGTTAACCCAAGGCTTCTGGATTTGATTCTCCTTTGCTGAATTGTAGTCAGCTTCTGTGATCAACTCCTCACCAAGATCTTAGGATGACCTCCTTCTTACCTCCCTCTGGCTGTAGGTGTCTTTCATCTCCACGAGGCAGTCTGGGACAATTCCTAAGAGGTTTGGCCATGAGGAAGAGTCTTAAGACATAGCCTTTACCCTAACAGAAAAGTACAAGAGGTTCGGGAAAATCCTCTTCATCCCCATCTGCCACCTGAACATTTGAGGTGGGGCTGGGGGTGGGGGCTGTGTTCCCACTGGCTCTTGAACAGGACAGCCTTGTGACAGCAGCCATCTTCTCCCTCCCCTCTCTTAAACCCAGATGAAGAAGGATGAAAATCACTGTCACTTCCCTTACACACACTCCTGTCCCTTAGACCCACCCCCTTCAGGACTGAGATGCTCCCATTGAGGTCAAAGGTATTTTTAGCTAAGCTCATGTGGCTCATGCCTGGCCAAACCACCCTGGACGTTAATCTTGGATTCCACAAATGCCAGGTCTCCTAATCCGAGCGGTACAGCAAGGCAACAGGGAATTCTGAGCACACTGGAAAATGCAGCACGTGGCCTTTTGAGGATTTTGTCGCCATGCCCTGTGTGATAAAAACAACAGCAGTTAACACCTAATGCTCAGAAAATGCTTCATCATTGATAGACTGCTTCCACTGGCATTGCCTCGTTTGATCTTCCCAAGAGACTCATGGGAAAGATAAGGCAAAAATGGCTTTTATTTCTATGTAATGGAAGGGCCAGGTGACTTGGCAAGATGACAGAAATAGTACATGGCAAGCTGGGGGCTTCAGTTTCCAGGTCTAAACTGTGCCCTTTACCATCTTCTATGCAAGCCCAACCTTTTGCTTCTCCCTCAAAGTTGGTTTTGTCTTTTTGGTTAAATGTTGCAAGGAGCATGATTGGCAGGTCTTCATGTTAAAAGCCTGGGGTTATAGGTGTTTTAAAGAAGTGGAAAACTAGAGACAAAGAAGAACAAGGCAGGGGAAGCCGGGATGGCTTAGTGGGTTAAGCGCTCACTTTGCAGCTCCGGAGACCGAGGATCGAATCCCGGCCCCGGCCCGTGCGGAACCATATGCTGAACTGGGAGCTCCCCCAGTTCAGTTCTCTCTCTGTCTCTGTCTCTGTATTTCTCTCTGTCAAAAAATAAAAAAAAAAAAAAAAAGAAGAACAAGGCAGCACATTCAGTCACGGTCATGGGTGAAAGCAGAGGACACACTCAAAAGACAGTGACCAAAGAGAGGTTAATTAAATGGTATTTCACAAAGGCATGGGCAGGGGTAAGAAAAACCAAGAGACAATCATTTACCCTAAGGTTAACAACTGGGAGCTGTTACCAGTCCTGACCTAAACAGTCAGTTAGCAGAACAGGAGAGCAGTTAGCAGAACCTCTAAGTGTGCTGGTAACCTGGAAGAGGGTTGATAGGAGTTGTGGACTTTGAGAGAGGCACACAGCCATTGGCAACCTTGAGCAACAGAGAGGGTGTTAGGAGAAGAAATAGCTTCTGTTCTTCCACCTCCCACCTCCAAACATCTGCTCAGTGCTGGGCTAAATCCAACCAGAAGCCAGAGGGCAGGGCAACTTAGAGATCCTCATTAAGGTCAACCTCCTGGAGAGGCAGTTAGGAAAGAGGGGAGAGTGGATTTGAAGGGTCAAACTGACAACACCCAGCCCACAACTGCTGGCAGCTACTACAGCCAAGAAACTGGTGAAGGGAGGCATGAGGCTGAGTCTGAGGGGCTGGAATTGGAGGGCAAAGTGATAGCCTGGTCCTCCCAGAATAGAGTCACCCCAGAGCCCAGCTAGCTCTCTGGGAGCCAATCTGGCTTTGAGTCTCAGGGGGGCACACGGAAAAACAGACCAGGAGTTCCCAAGGGACCCTGCTAATCCCCCACAGGCAAGGTTGGCCATCCTGAGGCCTGGGCTTAAATTTGGGTTCTTCCATCTCTCTTTGTGACCATAGACAATTTGTTTTATCTCTCTGGGTCTGTGTCCCTGACTGTAAAAAGGATGTAATGATAATCATCACCCTGTGCTGCCTGTGTTGGGACAGGCTGGCACTCATCCACATTGGGAAGCCTCGTTAGAATGCCACAGAAGAAAGCCCTGTGAGAATGCCCAGTTCCAGGTAGGCTGGACCACCTCAATCTTACTTGCTTCCTAACCCTTAGATGTGAGAAAGGTGAAAGTCAAATAAGCCCCACAGTCATCTCATCGGCCTCCTGCTATAGAAAAAGAAAAAAGAGAGTGCAGTCCCACAGTTTGTAGCAGAGCTGGGGCCACACAGGTCTTCCCTCACTGTCCTATGTTGCCCCTCTACCTGACGTGACAATCAAATGACATAGAAGACAAGGTAGTGTCAGTGGTTGTTGTCATTGTAATTAATAACCCTCTCCTCACCCCCCCAAAACCTATTGCAGGGCTGAAAAGTCATTAACTATGACTTCAAAGGCATGGGAAAGTGTGAGTATTTTAGCAAGGCAAAGCCCACGGATACCCAAGAGCTTTTGGGCACATGTGCATGTTGGAGTAGCTGAGGATTGTAAACAATAATACAAATGGGGCCGCTGTAAGATGGGCTTGGAGCGGCCCTGCCAGAGGGACGGCCCTGCACATCTTATGCCTCAAATCTGCAATGTTAAAGCAGGGCCCACGCCACCTTGTGCCTTTCTAAAGGACTATCTGGAAATATAACAAGAAACACTTATTATATCTATTAAACTGAAAGTTAAAAATATTGTTTAGAGTTAATGTCACTCCATTGTGTTATCTATAAAGATAGCAATGCCTCTTCTGTCGACATAATTGTTCCCTTTCTTTTTCTCATAAATACCCATTGCGTTTGTCTCTGAATTGGAACACTACTTCGACTTCTGCCTGAACTAATGGATTCCAAATAGCTATTTTTATTGATGGCAAATAAAGGCTTATTCGCTTCTCAGTTTGAAAGGCCTTTTTATGTTTAGGTTACCAGGGTAAATGTCCTGAGGACACAGGACTTGGGACAGTTGTGATAGACAGTGGGTGGTAAAGAAGACCAGAGCTTGATAGGTCTCTAAGGGAAGGAAAACATAGGTGGGGACGCAAGAAGCTGGGGGCTTCGTCCCTGCCCCACTTGGATAGAGGAGGAATTGGAGAGAGAAGAGCCCAGCGCGCATAGGCCTCCGGGCTTGCCACGGCTGCCCCGAGGGCTGGCGGAGCTGGGCTCCACTCTCAAGGCCCCTCTTCAGCCCCCAGGTCCTATGGGCCAGCCTTCAGCAGACGCTTCCACACATTGAACCACCATGGAGAGTGTGTTTGTTATAAGGGGTTCACCTGTCCCATTGCAGCTTTCACTCTGAACGCAAGAGTCTTAACGCTTACTGAAGACCTCCAACTTTCAGCCTCTTCAGACCAGCTCACTCTCCACTGAGCTGGTTCCTTTCTGCTTCTCTCACAGTTCCCAGCGCCTCAACTGCTCCTCTGCTCCACCAGGCTCACTCATGCTCCCATACATTCATTCAACAAACATTAGCAGAGCAACTACTATGTGTCGGGCACAGTGCTTATCACTAGGAATACAAGGACGGAGCCCTGCCCACACAGGCTGACCGTCCAGAGGAGGTGGATGGAAGCTGTGAAACTTCACTACAAACAAATGTTTGAGCAAAAGCTGCCTGAGTCCAGAGCCAGTGCTGAGCAAAGTCAGTGATTGCTCCTATTTGTGGTCTCAACCACAAATATTCTGAGGATTGTACAGAGTATATCCGAGAGCCCCCTCCCCCAACTCTACGAGAGTCCCCTCCCCCACCTCTACAAAGACAGGGACAGTAAGTAGTGTTGTGTCTTCTGAGACGTGGGATGTAGACTACATGGGAACAAGTCCCAGCTCCACTGCTGAGTGTATGACCAGGTGCTCTATGCTCTGAGTCTCCTTTCCTCCTCTGGGTCATGGCAATAATTATAGTGCCTCCCTCACTCATGGAACCACTGTAAGAATAAGATAGGAGAATACATGTCAAGCTCTGAGGGCAGTTTCCAGCATGCCAAGTACTCAACAAAGAGTCATCGTTATTACAGATAAACTAGGGCCAAGGTGGCACATGATTCATCTAATGCTTCTCACCTAGTTAGAAGCAAGGAGCTCCTGGGTGGGGACTTAGATGTCCCAACACCAGACCAGTGTTCTTTCCACTCTACCTGCTACCTTCCCACTGGGGAATCTACAATGGGAATTCAGCCATATCCTGTTTGAATGTTTAAACAAAGTAGGAAATTTGAGATTGTATTACCATGCAGAGCTTTCTCATGTAGGCCACATGCAAGGCTATGTTTCTTCCAGTCAAGTAACCCCATTGCCAGCAGCCAATCATCTGCCTCTCTTTCCTTGCTAAGAAACTGAAGCCCCTAGCCTACTCCACCGCCAGCACTTGGGGCCCAGGGATTCCTCCAGCCCTTATCTCGCTGAATCACTGTGCCCCCGCAGCCCAAATCCTTAGGCTTACTTCCTCATCTCACTTCTCTGCTTAGATTGAGCACTATTTCCCCAATCCCATTAGATAGAGGTTGGCAAACAGGTGTAGAATCTGTGAGTCCCTGACATGAAGATTTAGGGAGCTGCACAGGGTCTGCAGACCCACCCAATTCAAGCCAATGTCAGAACTCAAGTGAAATGAACAGACACAGGGTTTCTGTCACAGCAGAGCCTATTTAACAGCCCACTGATAACTCACAGCCTAAGCCCTCTCCACTTACTGATTCCACTGAATCACACAGTGCTAGAGCTTGGTATAAGTTCAGAAAGGATGTGGTCTGATTTCCTGGTTTTGTAGGCGTGTTAGAGTCTTAGGATAAAGAGTAACAGAGTGTAGAGCTTCAGAGTTTGGACCTTGTAGTCAAATTGTCTAGGCTCAATCCTGGTTCTCCCGATCACCATGAGGCCTTGGCAAATGATTCATATCACTGTGCTTGAGTTTCCTCAACAGTAAAATGTGGTAAAGATTTGAGATTATTCTGAGAATTGAGCACATTACCATATGTTTCCATGTATAAGATAATACTTCTAAATTGTTAGACTAAAAATTGGGGGTCACCTTATCTACAGGAGTGTATTTTTTTTTAATATTTATTTTATTGTTTTTGATAGAGACAGAGACCGAGACAGGCATAGAGAGAAGGGGGAGGGCCCACAGCAGTTCCCATAGTTGCACGTCATCAGTTTTTGACATTTTCATTCAACACAGGTGGGTGAAGGGGGAGCGGGGCACATAGGGCAGGATCCAGGCCAGGGGCCTCCTGCATGGGAGGCACACCCCTGCGAGCTGGGGGCCAACCCAGGGGCCTCCCATATGAGAAGCTCACACTGGTGAGAACCGAACTGGGGGCAACACTCCAGTTCAGCATGAGGATCTGCACGGGCCGGGGTTAAGATTTGATCCTAGAACTCCGGGCCTGCAAAGTGAGCGCTTAACCCACTGAGACATCCTGGCTTTCCCAGTATTGATTTCTTAATGTTAAGTTATGAAAGCAGGGGTTGTCTTATATATGGAGGTGTCTTATACATGGAAAATACCTTACAGAGTGCTTAGAATAGTGCCTGACACACACACAAGGCACTATGTGTTTAAAATACATAACCCAGTACCCTGGAAACTGTGTGAGTCTCGATTAGTTGCACGGCCGTTCTGGGCATTCCCAGATTGCATTAGCTTCTAGGGGTTCTTTCTTCCACTGTCATGGTGATAACATTCCTTGCTGGGATAGTTAGGTCTGGAAATGCCACCCGGTGCTATGCTCTGAGATGCTAGAGCAAAGCTTTCGAAGTCTCAAGAGGAGCTTGATCACAGTGGCTAAACTTATGGGCTGAGGCAAGAACCTCTGCAACTCTTCTTTTTGTCTTGGCCTTCATCCAAGCCATTGCAGGAGGCGCCTCAGGAGCTTGGAAATGGACAGTGTGCCCACCGGTGGTGTCCCGGGGCTTCTGTCAGACATCACTGCCCTGCACAGTCGCCGGGCACTCTTCCAGCCCTTGCCCTCCCTCTCTGTCTCTCTCTCTGAACCACCTCCTGTTTGATCTCTTCAAGGTATCTGAGGACTCAGAGAATCCTCCCTTTGTCTCCACCCAGGTAGTCTCCTTCAGACCCTGACTCTGTTAAAAGAACTCCATGATTCATTTGGTCCTGCTGCTTTGGGGAGAAGAGACGGACCGAGAAAAATACTAGTTGGATGTGTACAGAGAGTTCTAAGGAAGAGAATGCACTGCTTGCTGAAGATGGGGACAGAGTGCCAGCCACCTCCCTGGTGCCAGCATAAGAGCCTTGAGTGGCAGGAAAGCTCCCCAGACACCCGTGGAACCAGAGTGCCTGCTGTCTCTGTGTGTACCATTCTCGGCAGGCCTTTCATACTGACAGCAGGGGGCTGAGTGCACGGTGTCCAGACTCAGGGTGCGCCTCTGCGTCCCCCCGAACCTCCTAACTCAAGCCCTTGGCCCTCCCACCCATCCCCGTCTCTCAGCCCACACCCCCCGCTCCTTGCCTCCAGGCCTCCGTGCACTGCACCTGTACCCGCTGCTAAATGACCCTTCCCAGGGCCAGCTTGTCGTGCCGTCATCCTGCTCCAGTGCTCCCAGTCTCCCTGCAGCCTCCGGGACAGTCAGACTCCTCACAGGCCCCAAGGCCCGCTGGTCTTAATAGACGAGGAAGGTGGGAAACGGTGTGAGTCTCAATTGGTGACATGCCCACTCTGGGCGTTCATAAATTGGAGGAAAGAGTCTCTAGGGATTCTTTCTTTCACTGTCACAGTGATGGCATTCCTTAGGCCATTTCCAGACCTAACTATCCCAGCTCCCCGACTCCACCAAAATTAGGCTGTGCTTTTCCCTCCCAGCTACCAGGCTTCATCCTCCACTAAGAATACCTCAGCTCCATACCTCCATACTCATTTCCTAGATGGGTGGTCTTAGAAAACTTACTCGACCTCTCTGAGCCTCCTGCTCTTCATCTATAAAAGAATACTATCGAAGAGGGAAGGGCTTTCCTGAAGGGAAACTAAGATAATATACAAGGTCTCAGCACAAAGTAAGAGCTCAAGCCACGTAACCTACAACAATAGCCGTAGTAACGACGATGATGTCGATGAGTGTTCTACCTCAGGTCATCTCTTCCAGGTGTGCTCTTCCTGTGCTGTTTCCCTGTACTTGGGGCTGCCACACATGCTACATGGCGCTGTAGTGGTTTAGCCACTTACCCCGGCTTTCTCTTTGGAGGCAGAGACTGTGACTGACACCTCTCTGGATCCTTTGTCTAATCTAAGAATGGATCCTGGCATTTATTAGGTGCTCAGTAAACTTTACTTTCATTTGGATGTTCCTGGGGACCCTGCAGATAGGGCCAGGGAAAGTCAGGGGAGACCCTGAGTTACTAGGGCGTAATGGGTCCCTCTTCAGAAATAAGATAGAGCTGCTCCCTGTGGACTCTGCCTGTGGGGACACACAGCACAGCCTGGGCAGCCAACAGGACCAGCTGGGCAACTCCATGACCTTGACCTTCATGCCACAAAGCCCAAACCAGGGCTGTTCTTAGTCACCAGAAAGAACAGGGGGAGTGAGTGAGAGTGAGAAAGCGCTGCATTTATCACTACGAATCTGCTTGGGAACTGGGAGAAGGGGAGGGTAAGAGATGCTTTTTTTCTGAGACTGGGGGAAGGAAAATGGAGACAAAAGCAGGATTATCTGTGGCTAATGCCTTCCCAGCCTCCAAGGGAAGATGCTGCCTATCTAGGGAATTGATTAGGAAATACTCTCTTCCTGGTTACACGGAGCTCCAAGCTTGATGAGTGTGAATTCTGAGGGGTCCCCAGCTTTCTGATTCATGTGTACCACAAGCCCCGTTGGCAGGCGCACAGTTGTCTCGCCCCAAGCTGAACTCATTTGAAATTTCCCATGCTGCTCTCCTGACTAGAGCTAAAGCCCGGTCAGAGGACTCAGTTGCTCTGGCTGTAAGCTCACTCCCGGTAGCTGTCCTGTCTGAATTTCAACCCGCAGAGACAGGCTGGGCTGTGCCACACGTCCTAGGAGTCTAGATCTAAAGGGAACCTCAAGAATTTTGCTGTCTAGTCTAACAAGGCCCTGTGAAGAAGGGTCACCCCACTGGGCAGTGACAGAGCTAGGCATGGCTCTCAGTCCAGTGCACTGACCACTCTTCAAGATGTCCCTGCTGGCTGTCCAATCCAAGGACATAGCCCATGCAGAAAGGAGGAGGTTGTGAAATGCTTCTACGAGAAGCCCAGGGTTGGCTTAAAGCCCAGATGGTTCTCCCCCAAGCTACTAACCTAGTCTCAGTTCAGCAATTTTCACCCCACTTGTTCTCTGTGTTCACACTTCTTGTCCCCAAGGCCAGGGTCTGTCTTCCAATAAGCAGCCTCTGTGAACAGCTGAGCTGACTTCTGCTTGCACCTTTCCGGACACCTCCACAGGCAAGACCCTGCCCTTGAGCAATCATCTTGTGCAAACTGACTCTTCCTGACTCTTCACAATTACTCAGCAACTCTGTACAACAGTCACACAACTGTTTATTTTTATTGCAAGTTCGAGATTGAAAAGCTAGCTTTGTGTTTTTTTATTTCCCTTGAGGAAGTTGCTAGAGACCTAAAGGATTCCTGACAACCAGCTTGGCATGCCTTCCTCTTCTGCTAGCCCCCAGTCTATGCCAGGAGACACAGCAGGTGCCAGGGAGGAAACAAGATAGCCCTCCAGAGGGAAGATGCCCCCCAACTGGAAACTTGCCATTCACTCAACATCCCGTCTCAACCATCCATCCCCAGGGCCCTGACCAAGTCATGCTTTCACAGCATCCCGCCAGCCTGGGTCATTATCTCCCATGTTTGTTCTGCAGTTTTATAGTTTACAAAGCATTTTAACTTCACTGCGTGTGATGTCCAAGACCTCCCGGAAGGATAGGCAGAGCAGGTGTTCGCATTAGAGAGGAGATAATTATATATATTTATGCATCTATCTGGGTTGATCTGACCAAGTCTGTGTAGTTAGAAAGCAGTAGAGTCAGCCTCTTGACTTTCAACTCAGTGTTCCTTGTGATCTTCCTTCTCCCAGCTCCTCTCCTTATTATCCATTTTGCATATTCAGCTACATGGAGCTTTCTAGAACATCATTCTTTTCAGACTACTCACATCTACAAAGCTTCAGAGGTGCCTAAATTCCTACAGGATAAAATTCCTGCATGATTCAGCTAGTCCTTCAGGCCCTCCCCAGTGGGGCCCCAAAGGGTCCCCCCAAACTTGTTTCCACATCTTCAGCCAGGTGGGTCTATTTGAATGTCATACAATGTCCTCTACACTTTTTAAAACTTTGGATCTTTATCTTGTGGCTTCTTTAGCCCTCCCCAAGCTTCAACCCAGATTTATCTTTCAAGGTGCTGCTTCATTAGAGGCTACCTCCTGCTGGAAGTCTCCCCTGAACACCCTCAGCCCACAGTGAACTCACTCCTGTCAAATCCCATAGCTTGTCTCAACTACCCTATTCTCTGGGCCTAGAGAGCAAACCTGCACCAGTAGAACTTGTAGGTGGATTCTACCTGCTGTCTCCCTCCTCAGATGAGCTTTGCATGTCAGAAAAGCGTCATCACCTGCATCTATGTATGTTTCTGTATTATATCAGATTCAAGAAGTGTTCGAGTTAGGATTTGCCTTCTTGTGACTAAACCAGAAACACGGGGTGGGGGGTGATCAAAAGTAAAAACTTCTATTCCATCACTAACGTATCAAATGTGCTCTCCTTTATCGAAGGAGGAGGGAGGAGGAGGACAGGGTGAAGGGGGAGGACTCAAGCTCAGAGCAAAGGGGCTTGGTTCCTATCTCTGACTCCTCGGAGGCCTCTAATGGACATGCAGCACTGCGAGCAGAGTGCCAGCACCATCCTTGTATCATTTCACACCAGAACCTCAGTTTTCTCAACTGGAAAATATGGGGGATTGGCCCTGTCCGGCCTATTCCACTGAATATCGATGGCATGTGTTCTGGATGTGTAAGTGCTGGACCTATTATGCAGGTTGGTCAGCTTCTAAAACCCAGGCCACTCACTCCTTCCACCCTGGCCCCGTGCCTTTACTCTGCTAAAACCCACAACACTCTTTGTGTCCTTAAAGGAGCAAATGCTCCCTTTTGTACCTACACTGTTGACTGCTGGCCCTCTGATGCTGGAAATGTCCCATGATCCTTGAGCTATTATTAGGGATGGTTCAATTGCAGAGGGAAGCTATAAAGAGCCAGCATGGTCATAACTGACCTTTGGCTTTCCCATTTCAGGAACCAGATTCAAAATAAAATGTTTTCTTTAAAGAGAATACCTTTGTGCAGTTCTTCACAACCTACCGAAAGGAAAGGGAATTGCACTTTGGGAGACTGGGATATTTGTCTTCCATGAGGTTGCTCAGGCCCAGCCCTAAAACCCTGGGATATTGATTCCAAACTGTTACTTGAGGCTTCAAGTTCAGACAGGTGGCACAAACGTCTGTGATTCCAAATGGGACAGGATCTCAGATAACAGCAAGGTAGTGAGGGAGGGAGGAGTTTGCGGCTGAGCAATTCTGAGGTTCTTGCTTCTGAGTCCATGCCTTTCTCTGAATTACCCATAGGAATTCCTATGTCCCACAAGTTCATCTAAAATACCCTGGGGTCCCAGGCTCCCACGGCCAGGCAGGCTGCAGCAACCCATGCCCCTCACACCTCCCCCTGCTTTAGCACACGTTCGCAACCTCACTTCATTTACCACTCCCCCCCCAAAGCAGTCAAGATATTTTAAAACCCTTGTTTTGATCTTCTTTGCATATCAGTTACACTATTTCTGAGCATGTTTATTTTTATTTTTTTTTCCGGTGGTGAGCCCGTTGCTTTGAGTCGTCTGCTCGCACGTTTCCACTTCCTCTCACTTTCCTGAGCACCGCTGTGGCCTTCGGGCATGTGGCTCAGGCTAGACAGGATGGTTCTGAGGGGTCTGTGGCCTTTGATGGAGCCAGAGGAGGCAGGCCCTCCGACCACTGGGTCTGCAATGCTCCTGACATCTGCAGAAGCGAGATGAAATTTCCCTTCTGCTTTCTCTGCCTCAGCTCCCAAAGAACTCTTCTGACTACTAGTTGGCAGGAGCACGTCAGGACAAAGGCCCTGGACTGGGCATGAGAGAGAACAGAGTTTTAGTTGCAACGCTGACACTGACTTAAAATTTCTAAAGCCCCTTCTGCCTCTAACTTTCTAGAATTCTAAACAATCTAGGGGCATGGGTCTGTCAACTAACAAAACAACATCTTTATTAAGGATCAGTTTAGAGCCAGGGATCTGAGATGGACATATTGGAGAACCAGGAGTGGCGGACGTACCCCAGTCTCAGGGAGCTATGACTGAGGTTTATGGGATAAAGCGTCTCCTCAGGACAGAATCGTGTGAAATGTGTGTGGTATGACTTATGAAAATCCAAGCTGAACCCTGCGAGTGAGTCATGACATATGTTTAAGCCCACATGCTTTCCAACATTTGTCATATCTCGGCATACTTAGAAGGTGATATTATTTGGATGGCATACTGGGCAAATAAGCAAGGCTGCTATTGCTTGGTGGCAACCAACCTATTAATTCTGGCTGGACTGGATCTTTCCCGGCCCTCCAAGGGCTTGGAAGATAATATTTGTGCCCACTGGGGTCCAGATGTAGGACTCTTTGGTGGAAAGGATTAATATAACTTCTTGTTTAAGCACAAATAACAATGGTGTTCTGGCCTATAAAAAAACCACAATAGTCTAGAAAGGGCAAAACAGGTAAAAGGATAGATCCTGAAACCAGACCAAAGAGATTCAGATGGAAATCCACCATTTGCCAACTGTGTCCTTAAAAAACATTAAATCTCAGGTTCTTATGTTTTAAATAGGGACATAATAATATTCTCAAACTCCATAGGACTAAGTAAGGTAATTCACCTCAGTACATTCAAAGGACCCACAAATGTTAGCTAGTATTCTTAGGGCTAGTGTGACACAGGAAATTAAAGGTCATCTGGTCTAGTCCTCTCATTTGAGAGAAGAGGAAACGTTGACTTTATTAAGATCCCACAGCTAGTTAATAACTGAGCTGGGACTTGAGCCCAAGCCTTCTGATTTCAGTTCTGTACTTCTGTGTAATAAAGGGAATAATATATCACTCTGTATTTAAAAACAAAATTCAAACCCTCAGTAGTTAGGGTGGGTCCACTCTCCCTGATGTCATTTTGAACATAGGACTATTCATATTTATTTGAAATTGGTTTTTCAATGACTTGGTTATTTGCTGTGAACAAACAGCTAGGCGGCTCAGTACAACTTACTGTGATGGGAAGAACATGGGGAAGAGGAATTGGGGTGGGGAGGGGTAAATCAATTGTTTGGTTTGGGTCATGATTTGTGTGAAATGCCTACTAGATATATAATTAGAATTATCAAGTCTGGAGCTCAAGGGAGAAGGCAGGTAAGGGTAAAGATGTGGAGTTATCTGCATATAGGTGGTATATTGAAGCCATGAGACTCAAGTTATCTAGGAAGAATATAGACAGAATAGAGATAAGAACCCAGAGAATTCCAATACCTATATAGAGGAGGAAGAGCCAGACAAGAAAATGGGAAGGTAAAAGCAGACCAGGTGAGTGTGGAATCACAGAAGCCTAGAGAAAAAAGCCTTCAAAGAGATAGAAAAGATTAGCCTTGCCAAATTCCACTGAACAGTCCAGTAAGTTGAGTATGTTTGGGCTTTGGAAACATAGAGATCATTCATGACCCTGGTGAGGGCTGTTTAAGTGAGTGATAGGATCCCAAGAAAAGTGAGCAAAGCTGAGGAAGCAGAGTTGATGGGAGCTGAAGAAGTGGAGACAGGACATGTAGATCTTACTTGGGAAGATTTGTGTGAAGGTATTAGGGAAAGGGTATATGGAAAGATGTGTAGAGTCAAGGGAGTGTTGTTATGTTCTAATGGCTGTTATTAAGCCATATTTGTGTGCTGGTAGGCTAGATGTAACAGAACAAAAGAAAATGACATGGAAGGAGAGAAGTACATGAAAGGAGATAGAATCCAGAGGACAGGTGAAAGGGTTAGGCTTAGGAACCATGGTACCACCTCCTCTTTAATAGGAGGGCAGTGGATGTGGGTACAGATGTGGCCGATGAAAGGAGTGGGTGGTGGAAAGGTGGAATCACTCTCCTCATATAGTAAAGAAGGAAGATGGTCATCTTGGGGAATAAAGAGGATAAAGCCTGGTGGAGAGTTAAGGAGGGAAGTGAAGGTGTGAAAGATCCAGAGACTGAAAAGGCAAGTTTTAGAGAAGTGGGATGGGGCCCTCTGGCAGTTTCCATTGGAGGGCTGTGGTCATAAATTAAAGTGAGCTGGTCAGCACCACCTGTGACTCTTCACAGCGTCCTGCTGCTCAGAGGCAAGCAATGGAGAAGAGAAAGGATCACTGCATTTCCCCAGGATTGGGGTTTTGCCCAGTGAAGGGGAAAGTGGCAAGGGAACTCCCAGTGTTGGGAAAAGAGTGGGTATGGTACAGAGCAGAGGGAGTTAGGGTTAGAGTGTGCATAATAATAAAAGAATGCTTTAGTTTATAGGGGTGAAAGCTAGTGAGTAACAACACATGACAGGACTCCACATGTCTACAAACTGTCTACCTGGACCATCAGTATGCCAAGATTTTTCCTTACCTTGAAAGGGGAGCTTATTGGGAAAGCCAGGATGGCTCAGCGGGTTAAGAGCTCGCTTTGCAGCCCCAGGGACTCAGGATCAAATCCCAGCTCTGGCCCATATGCTGAACTGAGGTGCGCCTCCCATGGGGGAGGCCCCTAGTCTGGTTCTCACCCCCCAGTTCAGTCTCACCCCCAGGTTTGGCCCCTGGCTCCAGGGGGCATGCTTCCCATGTGGGAGGCCCCCAGCTCAGTTCCTGCCTTGCACAGCCCCTGCTCACCAGTGTGGAAACTATGGAGACTGCTTTGGACCCTCTGCCTTCTCTCTATCTCTGTCTGTCTCTATATCTCTCTATCTCTGTCGAAAACAATAAAATAAGTCTTTAAGAAAAAAAAGAAAATAGCATGGGGCTTACTATTGACTTCTCTTATTCTCATACAGAATCCACTGGTCAGAGTCATGCAACAGTTTAGAAGCAGACTCTTCATCACCAACTAGGTAGAAGGGTCATTCCTGAGCACAGAGGGGACTTTTTTCTAGTAACACAAACTGTAGCCAAGCAGCACCACATGGCTTGGATTTAGGAGATAGTGTAGCTGGCAGGAAAGCACCCCAGACATATGGAGAGAAGAGGTGGGTTTTGATCAGTGTCTGTTGTACTTACCAGGTGAGAAATTTCTCTCACACCCTGAGCTTCAGTTTCCTCTCACCATAACTCTGGCACTGCCTAAATTATGGCTTGTTCCATAGACCTGTTAAGAAGGTGAATGTAAAACCAGCTCAAGTGTAGGGAATTATGAAGATGTGAAAAATTACTTTATTTTTAGGATTCTGTAAGTTGGTCTGCAAACATAGTTCACCATGGCTTCTAAGCAATTTGCCTTCAAATTGGCAACTGATGAAATGATTAAAATGAAAGGCAAGTTTATTTCAAAACAAAAGCAAGGGGATGAAATGTCTCCTTTTTGTGCAACATCCTATGAACTCGCAGCTTTCAAAGCCCTGGATATTGCTGCACTTGGCAGCTCAGTGTGTTTTAAACAGCTCAGCACTAACCCCTGTGTCACTCTATCACCCTGAGCCAGTGACTTGATCTTCTGATCCCTCAGTCATCTCCTCTGTAAAGTGGGAAGAATTGTACTACATCCTACTCACCTTACAAGGACATTAGATAAATGAGATGTTTTTAAAGAAAAAACAAATAACTGGGTAGTATTCTTGGTTACTTTGAGAACAGGTTGGTATAAATGTGAATTGTCACTATTATTAAGTGAGAGGCAATCTTCCCACCCCCACCATACCCCAGGGCTACAGCGTGAGCTGTGTGACAGGCTATTTTTACCTTCTCATCTCTGGAAGCATATGCTCCCGCACAGTGCCAGAGAGAAAACTGACCAGCTTCTCTGTGTTTGCTTGTTTGTTTTGATCCAATGGAGCATCTTCTATGTTCTGTGAAAGATTATCCACTCTACCCTAAAATGTTAAAGGGAGTGCTGAAGTTTTTCTGCAACACAGCCTGAAAAAGACCATGGCAATGTAGCTTGCTTAAGTAACAGTAAAAGAACACCCTAGAACAATGGTGTGTTTTATATAGCTCTCCTTCCCTCTGTATCAATTAATGGGTTTTGGGGGTTTGCCTGGATGATGATGATGATGATGATGATGATGATGATGATGATGATGGTGATGACGACGAGGACAATGATGACTTCTTCTGTTTTTGTTTGTATTAGTTTCAATTACTACTGACTGCTGAAATAAAATGCTTAAAGTTCATGACTGAAGCCTCATCCTGCTCCAAATATACAGTAGGTCTACTCTAAGCCTTATTTTTCCTGTCCCCTCTAGCTGACCTGACTTCACCTTTACTGTTTGGCTCTTTGGTAAGACTAAACTTTGCCCTCGTTGGATTTGATTCTGACACCAAATCCTGGAAAGATATCCAGCTGATCAGTTGCAACAGTGAAGAGATGGAAACACCAATTTCATGGGTTTCTGGGACCTGATTTTGTGCAAGGGCAAAAATATTCCCCAGTTGAAGAAAAAGCGTAAGAATGATCCCACAAGTCTTTCTTGTTTCATATATTGTACTTTTTCTATAAGGTCCAGTGTCAAACTCTTGTGTTTCTGGATCAAGTGATAAATACAAATAGAAGTGACTAGAATTTTTTGCACCTTACTTATGCAATGTAAGAGGTAGTTTATAAACGAAGGTGTTAAGGAAAATTGAGGAAGACAGGGCCTGCATCTTCTATTAAATTGCTAAATAAAAGAGATGTGAGAGAGGGGGACCAATGGGAAAATTTAGAAAAATTCAAACTAAAAAATATATTGAGACCCTAGAGACACATCTAACCATGGGAAGGTCATCCTCAAGGGGTTGTGAACTCCCATCATTAGAAAAGCTCAAGAAGAGGATGGAGGAGCCCTTGCTGAGGACAGTGGAGCATAAATTCTGAAATAGGCCACACGTATAACCAGGTGACCTTTATGGTCTTCTTAGACTCTAAAAATTTATAATTTTATGGGTCAACTAGCAACTTCAAATTCTTTTTGATAGATAGACAAATGAATAGCTTGAGACCCATTTGGGTTTTCATGCATCTTTCAATGTACATAGAAAGATGCTTCCTATTTTCTTGTCTACCCCACTTGTCCAATTTAACTTGCATTTCAATGTTTAGACACTAACAGTGGAGGAAGTGTTAATAAGACTTGCCACCCCCCTACAAACAGAACTATCTTTCACTTACATGTATTTAATTTGATGACCAGATCCCCTGGTCTGCTCCAGGACCACATCATCCCCAGCCTGGACTTCTGCAGTAGCCTCTTTCCTCCTATCATTCCCATAAGTTCATTCTTTCCATACAGGTCTTCACAATCTGTCATTGGTTTCAAAATTACTCTGACTTTCCCTTTCCTATAACTCTACTCAACTTCTTAAATCCATTACTTCAGCTTGATTGGGAGTTCTAACTCCAAATAGGTTGCTCTACCAAGAAAACTTTCCACTAGTTTCCCAGTTATGCCTCACCCCTAAAGACTTTTTCATTCTTCTCTACTTTATCACCCAACTCAAGGCTCACCTCCTCCAGGAGGCATTCCCAGCTTCTCCAGCCTGTTAATGATCTCCCATCCTCTGCACTCCTAGAGGTTTCAGAGTCTTTAGCCTTCATGTAAGTAGTAGACACAACCTTGAGGTATTACATGTCTGTGTTGTTTGGTTGGGTCTTGGTTTCCCAACACAGGGTTGTAAGCTTCTGGAAGGCAGGGGACATCTTTTTTTATTGCTTTTGTAACCCTCGAGGTGTCTAGCACACTGTTAGGCACAGAGGAGTAGAGATAATCCTTCACACTCATGGCAGGCTTTAGAGTTTAAACAGCACTTTCATATTTCATTCATTTGATGTTCGGTCTGCAAGGCAAACAATGAATACTATGTTACAGATGAGGAAACTGAGATTCGAAAAACTTGTTATACCTGCACATAAAACAGGTTTTCTAGTCCAATGCTCTCCCAATAATAACTATTAAAAGAGTAAATAAATGAATAGGTCTTGCAGTTCAAAAATTTGTGCACAGCCAGAGGGAAGTGACCATGCATTTGGCAATGTAGGTTAATTCTGTTAATGTAGCTTGACCTCCAAAATAAGCCAAAGAATCGCTTTGGATGGACGGACTGAGTTTGAGAGACAATGGTCCATGTTTCTTTGACCTTGGTCCTGTTTTGCTAATGAGAAGAGACTCCAGTGAGAACCACAGTGCTTCGCTGTGTGTTTGTGTGGGAGCCTAGATGGAAACCAGTAATCTCAGGCATTGCTCTGGGCAGCCTGTGAGCCTGCTCTCCTTGAGGCTGTCCTCTGTGACCAAGGGACCTGTCTAGGGGAAGCTGGAATGGCTCAATGGGTTAAGTGCTCACCTTGCAGCCCCAGAGTCCCAGAATCAAGTCCCAGGATCAAATCCCAGCCCTGGCCTGTGTGGACCCATATGCTGAACTGGGGTGTGCTTCCCATGTGGGAGGCCCCTGTCCCAGTTACCTCCCTGTGTGACCCCCACACTGCCCCATGCCCACCTGTGTGGGATGAAACTACATTGAAAACTAAGGACAAACAACTATGGAGACTGCTCTGAACCCTCCCCCTTCTCTCTGTCTCTCTCTGTCTCTCTGTCAAAGCAATGAAATAAATCTTACAGGAAAAAAAAAAAAAGGACCTGTCTGGAAGAGGCCACAGGCAGCAGATGGTCCTCAGTGCCCCTCATGTTTTTTAATTATTAAATTTACCTAATCATGTTTAAAAGAATCTTAAAAGCCTTTAAAAATGAGTCCTGTTCCTCCAGAAATGACCTCTTACTAAATTTTCTTACTAAAAAGCCTGCCAGCATTGTTTAGCCAAGTTCCTTTCCCCTTCTTTTTTTTTTGACAATGAAAGCAGCTTTGGTACCAGTGCTCAGATCTGGCAGCTGTTTGATGACACACACTCTGTTGTAAATGTTTATTATATAAGCTCCATCGAGCTAGCTACCATAGCTTTAGAGGCATCATTGCTGCTAATCATAAAACTATCCTTGAAAACCAGAATCCCAAGGTCTTCAACAAGGATCTATTTTTTATTTCTTTTGTCTTTTAGGTTCTCTGTGTTCTCTCCACAGCTTATGTAATGAAAAGAGGACACAGGAGAAGTCAGGGGATGGGTGCTTGAATCCTAATTCTGCCCCAGAGTGGCTGTGGGACCCTGGTGAAGTCACTTTGCAGCTTTCAGACTTTGGTATCTCTTTTGTACAGTGAAGAGGTGAGCGCAGTGACTGCCAATGTCTCTATCCACTCTGAAATGTCCTGATGAGAGGACAATGTGGTAGGAAAAAGCAGTTTATTTCATCAAAACACATGCTTGCCTTTCGTCACCCAGAGTGTGCTTTATGAACTGAACTTGCTTCCTTCTTACTGGATCGATCTCTAGTTGGGCCATGAGGGCTATGATGCCCATTCCAGCTTGAAGAATGTGAATATGCAGGTAAGTGGACAAACACCACCAATTACGTTGACTTCATCACCCGTCTTATTTCTGTTATTATGTTGTATTACAATTAAGGGACCTTCAGGGTATTTAATGTATAAAAACCTGCAGAAGCACTCATCAGAAATTTCTAGTCCAGTGATTATTCCTGAAAAGGCATTCTGAAACTTTACGTTGTCAAGATTATTTGGGGAAAAAATAAGAAAAACATCATCATACCAAAATATATCACCTTGATATTCTTTTTCCCCTAAACTTCCAACTGGCCCATGTGGAACCATACACTATAGGTCTTCCAATGCATTCAAGTTTGTACCCAAAAAATGTTCACACACATCAAATTCACTTAATCTTTGAAGCAGCCTTCTGAAAGAAAGCATTTGCCATTGTCTCCATTTTACAGATAAGGAAACGGAGGTTCTAACCGGTCTAGCAATTTGTTAGTGTATTCAAATCATAGACAGGCCAAGTTGCAAGTTAATGCAGACCCCTCACCTCCTTGTCTGGAACTCTGTCTGCTACTGTGTTCTGAGGCGTCCTTCCACACAACCCATCATGAACTCTCACTGGGCTCAAGCTGAGAGGCCAAGTGACAAGATTAGACGAGGGATATGCCTTTGTTTTCTAAAGAACTGATGTAGCATTGCAGGCTACCAGAGCCACACAGTTCCCCCCAATGTCACCTACTCCTTTTTTCTTCAATTGAGACCCTCTCTGGGACTCTGGGACAGGTTGTTGGCAAAATCAGTACTGAAATTATTTAATTTCCACCTTATTATTCTTCAAGAGGCTTGATAGTAAAAACCAAGGTGATTCAGCAGATCAATCACTAGATAGAATATCAAGAGTTAGTTTTTTCCAAGCAACTAAATAGACCTGCTGGTCAAAGTTGGACAGGGTTAACTTTTACCTCAGTTTCTTCAATTACTTACATAAACGTACCTCCCCAATATAATATGGAGTAGCCAAGACAGAAAAAAATGTGACTGTCCACGAGTTGAGAATTCTTCCCCCTCAGCGTGTTTTGAAATATGTTCTGAAATGCTTACCTATCATTACTTCCATCACCAGGCAGTGGAGAACTTGGGAGTTGTACAAGAGGAGAAGCTGGGCATTAATACTGGGCCACCCCTGGCTCCAAATTCCTGCAGAGGGCAGGACCCAAAGACACAACAGCCCCATAGAAGATTTTTAAGGAATTAAAGAGGGAACCAAGGATAAAGGAGGAGTAAAAGTCAACTCCTATTTAGTTTTGCAGGTGATCAGTCAAGTGGGGCAGCAGTTGTTTGCAGATACTCCCAAGTTAGCATGCCTGTGTTTCTTGGTCAAGGGCCGAGACAAATGCTACACCCCAGACTGCTGCTAGATGTCCTTTCTATGCACCAGATGGTAGCCTGAGCTGCAGGTATTATAAGTGTCCAAAGTGAAGGAGGGGGACTGGGACAAAAGGAACACAGAACAGGGGGTTGGGGGATAGAAGACACTGTTCAAGCCCTCATCTGCCAGTTGTTAGGCTTATGACCCAGAGAGTGGTCACATCACTTGTCAAATCTTCAGGCCCTTCCACTAGAGAAGACATCTGCTCCACAGAGTATACACAGCTCAGAAGTGATGCGGGATGTGAAAACACTTTGCAAAGTACACAAATATGAGAGACTCATTAGAAACCCACCAATGTGATTTTGCAAGCTCGGATGACAAGAGCCTCCCGTGTAAGGAATGTCATGGCCCCATGAATGGGGTCTCACTTGTGGTTAGAGGCAAAATCAATACCGAAGATGGTCCCATGCATGTGACAGGGAGGATCTTTTGAACTCATAGATTGTGCCAGCCACTGTTGACTGTGAGCACTGTTGGGCTGGTAAATTCTTAACGGCTGGTTTTCGGGGACAAAATAGCCCTGAATTTTAGTATTTTCTGAATTCTAGGGTGTAAGTTCTTGCATTGTTGTTTTTTGGTTTTTTTCAATATTTATTTTATTGTGTTTGACAGAGACGGGGGGGGGGGGGGAGGAGGCCTCAGAGCAGTCTCCATAATTGTATGTCATCAGTTTTTGACACGGTTTCATTCCACACAGGTGGGTGGGGGCCGCACAGGGCAGAAACTGGGCTGGGGGCCTCCCACATGGGAAGCACACCCCAGTTCAGCATATGGGTCCACACGGGCCGGGGCCGGGATTCAATCCCTGGTCTCCAGGACTGCAAAGTGAGAGCTTAACCTGCTGAGCCATCCTGGCTTCCCCCTGGCTGATTTTAAGTTCCCAGTGTGATATCACTAAACCATAATGTCAGAAATAGATGCTCACAAGTGCCTCTCACTAGTGGGCACGAGCCAGCTCCAGCACATTATGGCCACACTGCTGAAGGCTTGGGTTGGTGTAAGGAGCATTGGAAGCCTTCTTGATATATGGGACTCAAGCTCTAACGTACAGTGTCTGCTCCTCCAATAATTCAGAAATAGGAATTTTTATTTCCATTTGTACTTAGTAGTTCTTAGAGCAAATTATACTTGCAAATGTCTTTATGGTGGACATGGTTGAGCCTGAAAATATAGTTCTGACATCCTTAGTAATGTTTCTCTTCCTCGGTTTTCAAATCTGATGACACAAGAGATGAGCAAGCCAGGGGAAAAGGAACGCAGTCTAAAAAGGGAGTCAGAAAACCTGGGACCACGTGTCAGCAATCCCACCTATGTGAACTTGTAGAAATCACCTGCCGTCCATGAGCCTCAGTTTCTACATCTACAAAATGGGAACAATGCTGGTTTGCCTGCCTCATGGGGCTATTGTGAGATGAAAGGACATCATTCAAGTGCAAGAATTTTTTAAAAAGATTTATTTTTATTGTTTTTGACAGAGAAAGAGAGAAACAAGGAGAAGGGGGAAGACCCAGAGCAGTCTTCATAGTTGCATGTCGTTAGTTTTCTACATAGTTTTCATTCCACAGGTGGATGCAATGCTGCATAGGGCAGGAACTGGCTGGGGGCCTCCCATATGAGAGGCACGTCCCAATGAGAATCAAACTGGGGGCGCACTCCAGTTTAACATGGGAAGCACACCCCAGCTCAGCATATGGGTCTGCACAGGCTGGGGCCAGGATTCCATCCTCGGATCCAAGGGCTGCAAAGTGAGTGCTCAACCCACTGAGCCATCCCGGCTTCCCCCAAGTACAAGAATTTTGAGAACCGGAAAATCTTATTTGGCTTTGAATGGTTATTATTTCCTCCAAAATTAATGACTAGACATGAGTCTTCATAAGACGGACCTCTCAGCCTATGCGGCACTGGCGCTCCTGGTCCCTCTGGAATGCAAGTCGAGGCACGCTCAGAGGGCACTGAGCCCATGAAGAGAATGCCGGGCCCGTGGGGCAGCTCAGCTCCCCATTGCACTGGGCCTGGGGGCATTGGAAATGGCTTGTGCCCACGATCCTTCACACCAAATGGTCCGTGGAGGTTAAAAAGAAGACTGAGCCCAAGCCCTGCCAACCTCGAGCTGTAACAGTACCACTGAGAAGCTGGGCGACGAGGCCAGCTTGAAAAATATACCCAGCCAACTCCGAGGCCATCTTGGAGGCAGGGGTCTACAGGAGGCTGACCTGAGGAATCTGCATTTTACACAAGGGCCTCGGTTTATACAGATGCACTGGCGAAAACTCTATGTGGTGTGAAGCTCAATGGAGTGGAACACGAAAAGATTGTCCATCCATGCTGGGCCAGGTCCTGAGAAAAGCAACACTATTTTTTTTTTTAAAGATTAATTTTATTGTTTGAGAAAAGGGGTGTGTGTGTGTGTGAGAGAGAGAGCAGTCTCCACAGTTGTGTATTAGTTGTGACATGGTTTCATTCCACACAGGTGAATGTGGGACCGCAAGGGGCAGGAACTGAACCGGGGGCCTCTCACATGAGAGGCCAGAACTTTCTCTGCCATGCCATCCTGGTGGTTACCAGCTGTGCTGCAGTTCAGCATATGTGTCTGCACGGGCGTGGACCAGGAATCAAACTCTGGGCCTCACAAGTGCAAAGCAAGCACTCAACCGCCAAGCTATCCCAGCATCCCCTAAAAAGCACTACTTCTTGAGAGAAACCCTGGGTGTGCAGGAAGATGCCCTTATAATATGTTCCCTGGCTGGGTTTCTTCCTTTCACTAATATAACATTACTGACCCTACCCACTTACCCGCACACAGGGTGGTCAGTTAGCCACTGAGGCCCTTGTAGAGAGCAAAGCCATTTACCGTCTGCCACCAGCTCCTACCAAAGGCTAGCACAGATCAATAATTCCAGAGGTTTATCTAAAGTGCTATCCATCACCCACTCTTCAGCTATCTTAAAGGACAAGTGCGTTGGGCCCTGTACCACTGGTCAGTACATCCCACACTCAACTTTGTGGGGCCCTGTAAAACAGTGTTCTATCTTTTCATCTCCCCATTTGGTCAACAAGTACTTATCAAACTTTAACTACGTTAGGTACATGTATGGCATTAGAAATCTAGGTGAGTAAGATTCCATCTCTGTCTTGAAGGACCTAATCTTCTTGGAGGATTCAGAAACTAAGCTAACGTTTCCAGCACCATGTGGTAATGGTAAGTAGCACTGAGATATAGTCAGGTACTGGGGGATGCAGGAGGGAAGAAACCATCTATGGTGTTAATTGAAAGGGGATGAGGAAATCTTCCCAGAAATAAGAGCACCAGGTTTGCAAAGAAGGAGAGATTTCTTGGCCGAAGGAATAGCAGGTGCAAAGCACAGAGGCACAAGCAGTGATGTGTGCTTGTGTTAGAAAATCATGGCAGAGGTGTGGCAGCAGACAAAGCTGGAAAATAAGCATACTTGCCAAGCCAGGAGTTCAGATTTCCCCCTGAAGACAACGGGCAGCCTTTGGAAGGTTTTCTGAAAGAATAGATTTGCATTTTTTATAGATCAGTTTCTAGAGAGGCAGTGTGGAAAATGGATGGAAACAAGAAGACAAATTACAAAGCCATTTCAATAGCCCAGGTAAGGGATGATGTGGCCTTGACTAAAGGTGGTGGTGATGGCGCTGGAGTGGAGAGGAGAGGGATTTAAAATCAAGAGTCTCCAGGATTGATTATTGGCCATTGGTGTTGACAATCAGAGAAGAGTCATCAAAACCACCTGTGATTTTTCTGATAAGGGCAGCTTATAGCTCTAACTGAGAACACAGGGAGCTGAAGTAATTAATTTCAGAAGGAAGTTAGTGAGTTCAGTTTGGGACCTGCTTGGTTTGAGATGAGTCTGGATATCTAGGTGAAGAAATTTGGTTACTAGTTAATATGGGCCTGGAGTTCAAAAAGGGGAATAAAATGAAAATAGAAAAATTCTTCTGCATTAGATGCAAAACTCATGCTAAAGACACATCCATTGCCTTTGAGGTTACTCGGTATTAAATTCCTTTTCAAAATTAGTACCAGAAAAAAAAAATTCAAGCAATCAGGACAGTCCTTTCAATCAGAAAAATAACTATGTAAGTCACCACGTTCCCTTTTCTGTCCTACCTGCCAAGAAGCTCAGGGTTCCATTTAACACTCAATTACAATAACTATTCTAAGCCTTTTAACTAACGTATTGCTTTGTCACCATTTTTATGGCTTTAATTTTTTATTTAAAATTTAATGTCCTCAGTTTATGTCCCATATTATAAGCGGCTTCTATTTCTCTTTGGAAATAAAAGGTATATATGTTTTCACTTGACATTATTAAGATAGGTCTCTCTCTACTTTTAGGCTCCTGAAAAGGAGTTTTTCTTTATAATCTATGACAGTAACTATGTTTTTCTCCAGGTACCAAAGAGAAAAAAAAAAAAAAATTCCTCTTCAGAAAAAGGAACAATTCTCAGGGACCAGTTAGAGCCAAAAGCTTACAGATAATTATAGAAAGTTAGAGCCATTGACTCAATTTTAGTCTATGCGCTGCCAGAGCAGGCACCATTGCCTGAAAAAGAGCATCCAAACGGTACGAGACACACAATCTGAGCAGGTGAGCTCCAACCCAGCAGCTTTCTTCCTTCTCAACCACGAGGAACTCTTCACTCCCAAAATGAGGTTAGGGCCCCAACGTAAATAGCATCTTAGAGTGTTTAGGTAAATTTTATTATTTTTTAAGCTTATTAAGGGATATCTTTAACCTCTTAGGGAAAACATGTCATAATAGTAAAATTTTAAGGCCCTTACATCATCATCTAACTTAATCCTCGTCAGTGTCCTGACAGGTAGGTAGGGCAGGGACTGTGGTTTTTCACACTTTATAGCTCTGTGTCCTCCTGCATGTTTCTGGGAGCTACTTTTAGGAAAAGAACACCCTGCTGGGCTCACTACTTCCCTCGGCTCAGACCGCTCATAGTTAAGCAAGTATAATACCAAGAGCAAAAGTGATGCTGCCTGGTTTTCACCAGCACTTTGAGTCTCTGGAGCACCGCGCCATCCGTCCAAATAGGTGACCGTCCCAAGCACCTCCTGAGGTAAGCTGGGAAGGTCTTACCGTGTCCAGGTCATCGATCAGGAACCGCGTCTCAGAGAGGTACACTAATAAGCCCTGCTCCCTCTCAGCTGGATTTGCAGGAGGAAAAGGAAGGTACTACAACCCCATGCTCTGAGGTGTCCTCCCACCATGCCATGCAGCTTGCAGGCCTCGTCAGTCTTCAGAGGGCGGCCCTGCCTCATTCACTACCGGCATAGTGCAATGCTAAGGTGACCAGATTTTAACGTTGGTAAAGCGGGACACCATTGACCGGGGGGGAGGGGGTTCTTGATTAAAAATTTGGTCTATCTCCCGCCGTTCCCTAGCTTGTCGTGCATTCTTTCCAAAAATCGGGACTTTTTTGAAATGCTGCGGGGTGCGGGACAAATTGTTAAAAATCGGGACTGTCCTGCCAAAAGCGGGACGTCTGGTCACCTTATAATGCTAATGATAGGACCCACCAGACGGTTCTAGCTCACCCAACTTCCCTCTTCACTCATGAATGTAGCCACTTGGTTCCACAAAATCAGCAGAGGGTTAGGACCCCGTGTTTCCTTCTGATAGAGTTCACCTGCCTCCAGTTTCACCAGAGAAAACGCCTCAGAACAGCTAATCAATTAAGCAGCATTACAAACCACTGTGAAAGGCATTGGTGAAATTTAAAACTGGGGAATCAAGAGGTTTCTTTGAGGCTCAGAAGATCTGAGCCATACAATGGTGTGCAAGGCACCTCACATCTGTGAGGCTTTGTCCCATCTGCAAATGGATCAGCAATAACCTGTGTCTTTCCTCACCTCACAGGCTGGTGATGAAGATCCAAACTGCGCATGATTAGCGTCTTATAAATGTGTTCTGAGAAGATGAGGGTTACTCAAGCCTATCCTGGCAGGAAATTCAACACCTGTCACTCAAGGGCCAGAGAGATAGCAGAGGAAAAGCAGGGGTCTCATGAGGCAGGTGCCACTGGGCACAACATGTGCAGCCTGGCGTGCACCTCAGTGAGAAGAGAGACTCTGAGGTGACACACACAGCTACACAATGACACTCTTCCACACACATCCAGACTGACAAAAGTTGTTCAAATATGTGTAGAGTCAGAAAGTCTTCTCAAAGAATCAATTAGTTCAACAATTTTATTCCTCAGGGAAGATAAAATTTATACACTCCTTATCATCAATCCCTCAAAACTCTTAAAACTTTAGTCAGAGAATTGGAAAAATGCTAAATAATACACATTTGTTTTAATGGTGACAGACTAGAAATGGGAAGGAAACGCTATGCCCTTTTAATACATGTAAATGAAAGCATCTCCCTGGTCTTTAAAGAGGTATGAGTAACTCTCAGATTTTTACTAGGAAACCAGAATTTAAAAATCATAGATAATAGGGGATGCCGGGACAGCTCATGGTTGAGTGCTTGCCCTGAAATCGCAAGGCCCGGGGTTTGATTCCTGGCTCTGGCCCATGCAAACCCATATGCTGAACTGAGGCACATCTGGAAACTGCCAGGACGACTCAGACTGCTTTGTGCCCTCCCCCTTCTGTCTCTCTCTATCTCACCTTCTCTCAATAAAATAAATCTTAAAAAACAAACAAACAAAAACCTTCTGTAGGATTCTGACATACATTTGTTAAACATAAAGAAATTCAGAGTTTGGAGAAGCAGGGATGGTTTAGTGGCTTAAGCGCTCACTTTGCAGCCCCAGGGACCGAGGAGCGAATCCCGGCCCTGGCCCGTGTGGACCCATATGCTGAACTGGGGAGTGCCCCCAGTTCAGTTCTCACCGGGGTGAGACCCCAGCCCAGTTCCTGCCCTGTGCAGCTCCACACCCACCTGTGGAATGAAACTATGTGGAAAAACCAATGATGTGCAGCTATGGAGACTGTTCTGGGCCCTCCCCTTTCTCTCTGTCTCTGTATCTCTCTCCCTCTCTGTCAAAAACAATAAAAAAAAAAAAGAAAGAAATTCAGAGTTTATTTAAGAAGTTTTACGAGTGTACATGTAAGCAGATGGCTCTGGCGTAAAGTGGTATGTGTAAGATTAACAATGACACAAAGTGCTATGGGGACACACAGAATTCAGAGTGGCCAATTCTGCCAGGGCTTAAATTTTAGGGTATTGAGCAGACAGAGTGGAAGAACATGCTAGGCTCAGGGAATAGAGTGAGCTAAGGCAAGGGAGTTGTGCTGAGAGCCACACACAAATAGTTTGAAATGGTTGGAGGTTTTAGAACGTGCTTGAGAACCACCTTGGGGAGTGGCAGCAGGTCCCAGCTGCCATCCTGCACCTCATTTGGCACGCGCCCTGGGGCTGTGGCCTGTGTCCACCTAATGTGCCAGCCAACACCTGGCCAAGTTCCGATGCACCGTGGGGCCTAATGAATTCTCTTTGAAGAGGAGTGGGTTGTGAGGGAGAAAAGAATTTGCCACTCAAGTGAATCAACTGGAATGTCAGGTGTGTCCTAGCTCCCCAGGCCCAGCTCTGGGTGGTCACACAGATACCCAGGGTCACATCTCCTGGTGCCACTGCGCCGAATTCTCCTGGGGAACATGGAGTCTTTTTTCAGTTAGTAGTTCCTAAGCCACGGCTCTCCTGACTCACCCAGTGCCTGGTAGTTTTACCGGCATAATTGATCCCAGAGCTTGCTTTCTGCCATCCCCGCTGGTTTCCTAGGAAGTAATGGTATATTCGGGTTCCCCTGGATCATTAGCACGGCCCAGCCCCTGGAGGATGACATGGAGGGAAATGTAAAGGGTAGACATAAATAGTCCTGTGTTGTACAGTCATCCTCTTGGGTGCTCTGAGCTTCCTGTCCTGAGCTAAGGCTTTCTCTTGGGGTTAGCTGAGGCACTGAGAGATAAACAAAACTGGAAAGTGACTCTCCCCATTGGAAAGCTAAAAGCACTTCCAAGACACTGCTTTTTTCTACCTTTTGATGAATGTGTCCCAGCTCCTATCAGTCCACCC
>PVKE010002846.1:34235-78047 GCA_004027555.1 Craseonycteris thonglongyai
GGGGGGGGGGGGTGGGGGGGTGGATCAGTCACTCCTGATATTCAGCATGGAGCAGCACAAGCAACCCTTAGAGACTAAGGATTTTTCTGCTTACATCTGGTCTCTTTGCTTTCCCCACACAACTGTATTAGTAAATGAGATCCTTGAGTAAGCAAGCATATTCCTTAGCCTACTGCAGAGAGAATTGGGGAACATACATTCATTTCAATTCTTCAAAATACAGCTCCAAGCCATTTTCACCATGTAGTTGCTATAATCTAAAAATCAAGTGCATGCAAAAGCAGGTAGCCAGTGGTCTGCAAGTGAATGAGAACAGGGCAACAAACAAAATTAAAAGGAACTCACAGATGTGTTTACAACGTATGTAACTGATGAAGGATTACCTTCCAGAATACGGGAGGAAATCCTGCACTTCCATAAGAAGAAAAAAAGAAAAAAAGAAAAGAAAAACTGGCAGACCATATGAGCATGCAAATTGCAGAAAAGGAAATTATTTTTAGCATATGGAAAATGCTCGACTTCACTAATGATCAAAGAGATACAAATTTCAAGATTCAGAGATGCTAGTTCACACCCATTATATTGGCCCCAAATTTTAAAGTCTGACGATATGAAGTGTTATTCAAAGATATAAAGCAACAGCAAAGGACAAACACATTGATGATAGGACTATAAATGAACACAACCACTTTGGAGAGAGATGTGGCAATATCTACTCATTCTGAGGCTGGCCACATATACCTTATATCGCAGCAATTCCACTCTTTGGTACACAACTGAGAGAAATCCTTGCACATGTACACAAAGAGCATTCTACAAAGATATTCACTGAATAATTGTGTATAAAAGAAAAAAGACATTTAAAAGCACCATAGTAGGAAAACATGTAACAAATTGTGACACATTCTTTAAAAAAGAATATGCTATAGAAGTTAAAGTGAGTGAACAAAAACTAATGTAACGATATCATTACATCTAACAAATAATAGGGTTGAAAAGAGTAATTTGCAGAATAAATCACTAGTATATCATACACACACATTTTAGAAACACAAAACAACACTACATATTGTCCTGACGCATAGTTATTCACCAAATATGGAGAGCACTAAGGCATGCTATCTTTGGGGTGGTAGTTATTCTGGGGAAAAGGAAGAAGGGCTGGGAAGAATGGTGCTACAAAGGGACTCAGTTGTTTTTGGAAATGTTTCTTAAAAAGCTGAAGCAGGTATAAGGAAATGACATTTACATTCATCGTTCCACCACCCTGACTTTTACAGATATCAGGGTGGTGGGAATATGAATGTAAAGGGCAAGATAGTTTAGGTTTTGCAGCAACAACAAAAACCCTCAATCTCAAACAACACAAATTTATGTTTTTGCTCATATGAGTACATGGTGCGTACTCGGATGAGGGGCTCTGCTTATAGCTGTCTTTCAGGGACCAAGGCAGAGAGAGCAGTCACCACCTTGGTGCTGTGGGATGTACCAGAGGAAGAAAAAAAGCAAGTACGTGTTCCAGGCTTCAGCCTAAAAGTGGTGCAAGTTGCCTCCTATCACAATGAATTGGCCAGAACTAGTTACATGACCCTAGCCTGCTCGAGGGGACCAGGAAGTACAATTCCATCACGAGTCCAGAGGTGGAAGGAATTGGAAATATTTGGCGAACAGCAAGGAAGTTTACCACAATGGACGTTTGTTATAATTCTCATCATCCTTTTTTACATGTTTGAATTATGTTTTATAGTTAACCAAAGAAAAGGAGGGAAAAAGGCCCTGGTTTGGGAATAGGTAGCTTGGGATTTGGTCTGAGGAACAGAAGGTGAAAGAAGCAAGGTGGGTGGACAGAGGTGGTCAGCCCCATAGGTCTATTCGTAAACCTGTCCCCATGATTGTCATACCACACTGATGCTGCAATAATCCCTTATTCAAAGAACCTTCACGTAAATGACTGAGCAGGTTGATCTTCCTGGCTTCTGTTTCTTTCCAGAAGCTGAGTAGGCAATAGGAAGCTTGATACTAGGAGATGTAGCACATAGAGCAAGAATTATGAAGTCCAAAGACTTAACTACCTAAGTCCCAGGTCTGCCTCTCACACTTCCTATCACATTGGGCAAGTTAGCATATCTCCGGGTCTGTTTTTCCTCATCTGTAAAATGGGCATAACAATAACACTTTCACCTCTAAATAGTTGTGATAAACAAATGAGGTATGTAAAGTGCTTTGTAACCGAAACGTGCTGTGCTGTGCAGACATTCACTATTATTAATGACCTAAGTTTTGCTGCCAGGGAAGCCTCAGGCCAGATTTACATTTCTGGCCGACAATGACTCATACAACTTCCCTCACCAGAGCCACCTGGTTGACAAAATAGGCATCAGCCTGGGGTCCCCACTGCTTGAAGAATGTATTGGTTTTCTCTTGTGAAAGTGAGTCTGAGAGCAGGACTGAGCGTGACTGCAGGTTTCCTGGGGCGAAGAGCAGGGAGGGTGTGATTCTTCAGAGGGTGGCCTGAATGAGAAGGGGCTCTGAGCCCGGGTCCCTAGGACTTGTCAAATATTTGAGCCAGATGAGTATAGAAGGGAGAGAACAGCTCTTCCAGTCCCCTCCGTTTCCAGATGAAGAAACTGAGGCTAGGAAAGGTGAAAAGGATGGCTTTTTTCCAACAGCCTTAGAGAGAGAATGGAGAGACCTGGCATTCACCCTGGGGGCTTTGGTTCACTCAGAGGAGCCCAGGCACACAATTCACTGACAGATTCCTCAGTTTCTTCGTGTGAAAAATGAGGGGCTTGAACTCAGCCCCCATAGTTATTTCTAGTGCTTGTTGCTTTAAGAACACCTCATGCTATCAAGTAAGAAATGCAGTAGAACCCTCCCTAAAAGTGTACTTTATGGTTATTGACTTTGAAGATTTGGCTCTCAGGAGTTATCGTCTTGTGTCCCCAAATACCTGGACTGCCACCTGTTTACCTTCCTCTCCATCTCGCTGAAAGACTTCTTTGGGTAGGCTGACCAGACATACGATTCTCAACAGGACAGAAAACAACGGTACTGTCCTGTGTCAAATGGTACGTCTGGTCAGCCTACTGACACCTTGAATTTGGTCCAGTGAGACAAAGCAGACCAGACGTACCATCTGACACAGGACAGTACCGTTGTTTTCTATTCCATTTAAAACCATACATCTAGTCAGTCTAGTTTTGGGGTGCTGCCTGTTTCCTTACAGCCCTAATGCTCTTGCCTCTCCCCTTACATAACAACTATCCTAATGGGCCATTGTTACCTGCCCTGAGGACAAGACCAGAAAAACCTTCACTGGGAAGCAGAGAACACAGGCCATAACTCAGGAATTAGCGACAGGCACCTGCGTCTGTCCCCACAAGCTACTCACAGAGGGTGCTTTGCACGGCAATATTGCTGCTGGTAACACTTCCCCAGACATCACAGGAAGTTACACAGCCAGATGCAATGGTGAGTCTGACCCAGGCCCCAGGTGCATCCTGCTCCGGAAGAGGTAAAGTCCATGGGAGGATCTCGCACACCACATTACCTAGGGCTTTGCCTCTGAAGTTGTCCCCGGCTTCTTCCCGTAGCTGTGAAGTCATTCAACCAGCAATGCCCGGGAGTGGAGAAAGAATCTAACATCTCCATCTGTGGTAATAAGAGGTGGTCATTCACCTGCAAGAAGGCACTTCTCTGTCTACAAAGCACTTTCATGCCTATTAGCTCGTTTGATTTTTAAGAACTAAGAGTTAGCCAGAGAAAGGATTATTCTCTCATGTTCTGGATGAGGAAGTTCATGTGAGGCCCAGAGAGGTTGAAGGACTTACGGGCAGGTCTTATGACTCTAATTCTGGTTCTTTCTCTATAGTACAATTAAAGTATTATCACCTTATTATAAAATAATACTAAGGAGCAAGCCAGATGGCCAGTATTAAAATCACATTCAAATATAAAGATCCTCATCAGCTCTCTTCTGCCCTTCGATAAGTAGTTTAGGAGGCAAAAACATTTCTGAAACCAAAACAGCAGTTCCGAGTACATTGTGGTTTGTGTTGTATCTGGTTTCTAGAATCCAGGTCTTCAGTATCTTTCTGCCCCTTGTCCACTTTCACCCTCTAACTAGGTGTTTATTTTGAGTCAGTGCAACTGAGGAGAGGCTATAAAGCAAGCGCTCCCATGAATTTCGCATGCTGTGCCAGCCATGTGTGCGCGCACAACCTCAGAATGTCAAAAGGATGGGTAAGGCTGGAGATAGCAGGAACTCTTTCCCTATTGTTTAAAATCCTCAGTGACTCCCTATTGTTCAGAGTACTCCACAGACCAGCAGCATCAACACCCCCCTGGGAGTTTATAAGAACTGTAGAACTTCAGGTCCCCATCCCAACCTACTGCATCAGGAACTATATTTCGATAAGATCCCCAGGGATCTGCACATAAAGGTTGAGAAACACTAAAGTAAAGAATATGACCCAGATTCCTGACCCTGGTGGTAAAGTCTTTTTTTAAAAAGATTTATTTTTATTGTTTTTGACAGAGAGAAGAGGGAGGGCCCAGAGCAGTCTTCATAGTTGACAGCATTTGTTTTCCATATAGTTTCACTCCACAGGTGGGCGTGGGGCTGCTCAGGGCAGGAACTGGGCCCAGAGCCTCTTGCTTAGGTCCCAGCAAGAACTGAACTGGGGGTACACCCCAGTTCAGCATGTGGGTCCGCATGGGTCAGGGCCTGATCTTCAGGCTCTGGGACTGCAAAGCCAGTGCTTAACCTGCTGAGCCATCCCAGCTTCCCCCCACCCCACCCCACCCAACCCCCCTTCCCCAGTGGTAAAGTCTTTATTCCTGCTCTCTGCCTGAGGGCAATGCTCACCAGTTCCTACACCCTGACCTTTCCTCTCACACCTTTGCTTCTGCAGTGATCTCCTACCCAGGTTTTTCCCTGAACCAAATTCTTCTCATTCTTTGAAGCCTGGCTCAAATTTCACCTCCTCTAAGAAGCCAGCCCAGATCTTCCCACCTGGGCATGATCCTTTCTTCCTCTAAATCCCACTGCCATAGGCCATATACTTTCTATCTTGGATTACAATGTTTATATACATAATTTACCTTCATCCCTAAATTATGAGCCCTTCAAGGTCAAGGCCTAGGTCTGACTAATTTCTATATTTCCCCAAGCCACACAATACTTTGCAAAGGTCCTCCCATGAACTGGTTTCTCAATACATTTGTTTTTAATATTTCTTTCTGTCTCTCATTGAGGTATCCAGAGAGTTTAAGAAATTCAGAATATTATTCTTGTTATTTCAGGACAACCATTGCCACATGCAATTATGATCTAGATTTGAAAATGTTTCTCTAAAGTATTCCATAACTTTTATCATGCACATACAGTGATACCTTGGAATTCAAACACCCCAAAACTTGAACAACTTGGAATCCAAATGAAAAAATCAAGCAAAATTTGCCTTGACATCCGAATGCTTCTTTGGAATCTGAATGCCAACATGTTGTTTGCATGGGACGTATCTATTGTAAGGCCCATAGCTTTGTCTGAATGCCCACTTGTCTTGAAACTCGAACATTTTGGAACTTGAACAGGCTTCTGGGATGGATTAAGTTTGAATTCCAAGGCATCACTGTACACAGATACCACCTCCATACACACATGTGCTCATACTATGTTCACTTCATTTGTTCTTCACTGTTAGAAGAGCAATTAGCCAGAATTTATTGAGAGCAGAGGGGAAATGACTGCTATGCACACGATGTGTCAATTCCAGACTCATTTACAATCTTACCTAGAGAGGAGAAAGAACTTGATCCTATTACAGAATGGAACACTGAACTGAGATCCCAGAGTCTGTATTAGGACTTGCATTTGGGAAGAGCAAAGGTTCCCTGGCCCTTGTTCAGTTGCTTAATGGAGAAGACTCCAAAGTCAGAATGCCACTGGTGTTTTTCCAATTTTAGAGTCATCTGATTAGAATTACAGTAAATGCATAGCTCAGTTCGCATTGTCCTGAGGCGAACCACAAACCAAGCTGCTCTGGTTGGAGCATCTGCAGGTACTGGAATCTGAAGGTTCACAACCTTGTCACATTGGAGCACTCATGCAAGGGCTAATCTGGAAGGGGACAGACACAAGATAAGACACTTTTTTCTGAGGACACTGGAGTTCTAGGGCTTAGAGCTCTTCGTTAATATTTGAAAGAAAAGCTCAAATCATATACATTCCAGATATTAAGACAATTCAGATGTTTGGAAACAAAAGTTTGTTGTTGAGGATCATTTTAGAATTCATGATTCTAGTTTATTCTCAGCCTGTCAGCATTGAGCCTGGGGAGGTTGTCTACAAACCACAAGATTTTTTTTTTTTTTTTTGGTGAGGTGGTATTTAAGTCCATGGCTAAATGGGTTTTCCTGCTCTGTCTGGCTGTAGAAAAACAAGGCGGGAATTCTATGGAGGAATCATAAACCCATCCATTCTCTTCCACATATTCCAATCCCAGCATGAAACAGGGGAGTCGTTACAGTACTGGACAAACCCTGAGGGCTGTGTTCTGGTTGTTTCTTATTTAGCTACTAGACTGTTAAGTGTTACTGCCCTAACCCAGTCTGGAGAGGTAGGCACCATACTTTGAAGCCTCCAAGTCAAAGTGCTATTGGATGACACTCTGCTCTATTGGACCATGAAATGGGTTTCCAAAGGGACAGAGAAGAACAGACATGCAATGCAAGCCATGACGAAAGCTGTCTCACTAGAGGGGCATGTCTCATAATGGAGCAGAAAGAAGCCCGTGTGATGAGAATCTAAGTCCTCCCCAGAGCCAGGCCAAGTAACAAACGAGCGTGCGCTTTAGAGGTCGGCTCTGCAGACGCTGTTTCCTCACCTACAGAATCATAAGGAGAGAGTAACACAATTACACATTAGATGTTATTGGGTAGCAGTTGAGTTCCTGTGCGGCTGCTTGCTGTCTGGGTGACTTTCTAAGACTTTCCTCTCTCACACTTACCCACCTCCCACGGTTATTATCACAAGCACCCAGGAAAAGATATGAGTTGAAGGTTGCCCTGATTCAAGTTGGGAAAATAAAGTCCACTTTCTTCTTGTCTCCGTCCTTCATACAGAAAAGAGGTGACAGCTCCTCGTTAATAGGCTTCCTTAGAGCGTGAGGCTTGTGCCACTTTCCTTTTCTGGTCTGCACATTTCCTAGGACTCAGAGGTGTACCACAGTCAAGGTCTACATAGGAATCAAATGATAGAATAGGAATGTATGTATGTGCACACACACACATGAATACATATACACACACACACATATATATATATACACACACACAAGCACACACACACACATACCTACATACCTACAATCAAGTTTAACAGGCAAACTGTTAACTTTCAGGGAAGTCCATTCTTAGTGGAGAGCAGGAGAGGAAAGCATTGGAGAGTGGGTGTGAATGGAACAGCTTTAAGTGCTGATTGTTGGAAGCAAACCAATATGCCCGTGCCTACCCTGGCTCTTCCTGATCATGCCCTCCATCACCTCTCCCGTGGCTACCCTAACTTATCACTGCCCTGCCTGTATTATAAATCAGACTTAATTCGGCATCAGTTCCGACTCACGGGGCCCTTATGAAGAGAAAATGGTGAAGTCCTGCGGAAGCCATCCACGCAGTGCAGGTACCGAAACCGTTATGGAGAAACCTTACTTGCAGTTTGGGATTAGGTGGTAAGACAAAAGCAAAGAAAGAGAGAGGACCTTTCCGGACAACAAACATAGGCAAATGGTGATCCAAAACCGGGTTGAATGCTACCCATGGTCTTCCTGTGAGGGCTTCAAGTCCTCAAAATACAGTGTGTCAGAAATCTTGGATCTGTCATTCTGTTTTGGAGATGGGGAAACGGCCTCAGCTTGAGGAAGTGACTGTGTCCAAGGTCACATAGCTAATATGTGGCAGAACTGAGGCGAGAGGCCAAAATGCCCACGGACACTGAGAGGACTGTCACTGCCCTTCAAGCTCTCTGGAATAGGAGTTTATTGAAGAACATGCACACATTGTCTATTTGTCTCTGATGGCTGCAGAGTCTAAACGTTCTTGGACTCTGGGACAGCAAAGCAGAAAACGCTGCCAGGGTTTCAGCGCCCAGAAAGTGGCAGCTCAGTGCTGTGGAAATCTGGATTCTTCTCTCGGCTCAGACACTAATCCTTGTGTCTCATGTGCTTTGGCTCCAAACTGAAGCCGCTTTGTAGCCCAGAAAAAAAAGTAGTGCTAGAAATTCAGGAAAATGAAGGCAGCCATCGCTTTTCAGGAGCATCGCAAGAAGCACAGTGGGGGAGTCAGGACCTTGCATCTCTTCAAAGTCCTCCTCTTCATCTGGACATAGTGGATATGAAAGTGAAAGCCATGCCTGTCTACTAGGGGCTGCTGAGAGCAAAGCCTAGGTTGTACATGCGTGTGTTTAATTAACACACCGAAGCTCGTTTCTGACTTTTTATATCAATTCCAAATTGTTCAGCCTTGAGTGAATGTCTGTGGTCACCTTTCATGTCGTCAGTTCTCATTAGTGTCAGCATTCTGAAACGCACATGGTTCTGTTCTATTCCGCTCCACAGATGAAGACACTAAAACACAAAAGTCCTGTTATTATAGAGCAAAACCCAGGAGTGGAAATCACTGAAAGATCCAGGACCGAGACTCAACTATAGTTTCCCAGGATGTATACAGGGCATGGCTTCAGTCACCCCAACCAGGTGCCACCAGCTTCTGGACCACCCCGCAGTCATCCTGCTAGAATGCTTGTTATGTCATCTGTCTCTTCTTTGTTAATGCCATGCTTCTGGGACAACATTTCTTGCCTGCCCTCTGCCCCCTATCTCCACCAATCACACACACACACACCATCTATAATTACTCCTATTCAGCTTTTCAGATTCAGCTTAAGTACTATTTATTCAAAGAGATCCTTCCTTACTACCACCACTACACCCCCAAAACATGCCCCCCTATTCTCACACCATCTTCCATTTCTTTCTCCACTTGCCAAGTTTGCGAACAGCCATTGAATTGTGGCACTCCAAGTCCCTGCTTTTTACTCTCCACTGTACTCCCAAATGTCTAGCCCAGCATCTGTATTAAGGAAGCAATAAAGGAAGAAAATGCAATAAAGAGCTGATGGGTCAACAGAAGAATACACAAATACTCAAATCTTCAGTAATTCATCGCTTATTAGTAGGGCTTTAAAAGCTTGTCTCAACAATCCAACAATTAGGCACCATCTGCCTACCCTCTCCCTGACGTTGCCTGGACTGCTTCAACACAATGTGCTTACAGTTCCTACAGATTCTTTGTCTATAAAAGCCTCAACCTTCAATGTCAGTGTAATAGTAGCTCTGAAAAATCTCCCCTGAACTCTTTATCGAATATAAAATACCCCCCTTCCTCTGCGTCACTCCCACATCCTGTGGTCAGTGTCACTAGGTGCCACGGCTGAGACCCTGGGTCATCTTCGTCCATAGATAGGCTCAGCTCACAGGTGGTTCTCAGATAATATTGAGTGAATGAATCAAAGGATCAAGGGCTTCCAATGTGAGATGCTGAGCTTCTCCAGAGCAGGATGCCTCTATTAACCACTTCCGGTGCAGTGTTTTGCATAAAGCAGCTACTCAGCCACGAGTTGACTGCGTGCCGTCCTCCCCCAGAGACGATGCAGGGAGGCAGAGCAATGCGATGGAAACAGCGTGAGCCTGAAATCGTTCAGACACATCTACTACAGTGGTAAAGGGATTGCAACCCCGAGTCTGAGACCCTTGCCCCTTGTTTCCATCAGACCAGCAATGGCAATACCTATGCTCAGTGGCTCCTGCCCAAACCCTTTCCGTCCCGATGAAGGGGAGGTAGCAGGAATAGGCTGAGAGGATGACTCAGCTCTAGTGACTAAGGTGAGGAGGTGGTGGTGGGAAGGGCACGGGGGCTGGAGAGGAAATGAGTGAACACTATCTGATGAAGGGTAGCTCCAACGTAAAGGGAGTTGGCCCTGGTGGGTTCCTGGCCCTGACGTGGTACAGACTAGCAGAGGCCTGACTGTTTTCCCATGACCACCCCCTGCCCCTCACCTCACTTCATGGTGAACTGCCTGCTGGCTGGCAGAATAATTGTTGGGCAGCCTTCTGCCTTCTGGAGGCTTTCTGCCCAAATACGGAAACATATTTGAATACCACTTTGGATGAACTGGTTTTTAAAAAGTGTCCCATGTCACCAAATCACTGTTAATCCTAGTTTCCAAACCTTGGCCTCTCTCCTGAGCTCCAGACGATCTCCTCCACCCACACCATCACTTTTGATACCCCTAAACATCTTATGTGTAACATGTTTAAAACTGAACGTATCCACCTTCCTTGGCTCCTGTCCTGCGTGGCTGTACTGCCATCCACCTAGTTGCTGAGACATCTGGGCATCTCCTTCACCTATACGCCCCATCTCTCCAAGAGCCATGTCAACTCCAGCTCCTGAATCTCTCACATCCATCTCCTCCTCTTCTTCTCTGGCCAGGCCTTCATCGTTGTTCACAAGGACTCTTTCTGGCATCTTCTAACTGGTCTTTCTGTCTCCAGTCTCTTCCCAGCTCATTTTCCAGATTGTCTGCAGTGATATGTTCAAACCTCATTTCTAATTGTGTTATTACCTTGTTTAACATCCACCAATATTTTCCATTTCCCATAGGGAATAGTCCAGACTTCTTAGACTGGGGTATAAAGCCCTTCATGATCCAGCACCTGCTCACCTCTGTCTTTACCTGCTAACCCTACCCCACAAACTCCCGAGTACAGAGACACACCCTAGATTCCAGCCAGTCCTTGGAGTCTTTGTATCACACCCTACTTTTCCCACCTCTGGGTCTTTGAACATGTTTCTTCTCAGAAGTAAGCACTTCTCTGCCTTTGGCAAAACTATCTATCTTTCCAGATTCAGTTCAAATGTCATCCAGAAATGAGTTGGTATCTACTCTGAGATCTCTCAAAACATGGTCACTCTTACTAAGCACCTATTGGCATTGTGAATTCTTGTTTAGACATGTTTCTGTCCATTGGTCTGGGAGATCATTGAAAGCAAGTCCTTCCACAGAATGCCTATTTAGCAAATGCCTTTTAAATAAACGAAATATCAAAGACAGGCATGAAGTAGTAAATAAAACCACCTTGTCCCCTAATCCTCTGTGTTTCCATCCATAAAATAGGTGTCTGATTCAAGTATATTACAACTCCACCAGCCTCAGATTTTATACTACATTATCCTTCAAGTATACATCTCACACGTCTGGCCCACTCATTAGTAGGAGATATTGCTGAGTTATTTTTCCCGAGGAAGGAGTGGGATGGTGGTGGGTCCACACACACTGCAAAATGACTGGTCTCAAGAGCTCCAACTCAAGTCACATGTTCTACGTAGGGACCCAGACACCCAAGGCCCGTACCATGGCAGCCTGGGACTCTAGCCATGCCCCTGCACAGTCATAGGTACTGTCCACCCACATGAGTGCATATTTCGGGCACTATCACAAGCACTGTCACAGTCCTCAGCCAGGCACAGAGGGTGACACATCGGTGCAAAGAAAGCCACCCACACAGTCTCACCTCCCCCATGTCACTGTCTCCATGATCCCACACCTCCCTGTACCACGCACGCACTCACACACCTACAGTGTTGCACTGTCTGTCTGCAAATCTGGTGTTTTATGCAGCAGACCACAGTGCCTTCCAGCAGGGGTGACAGGTGCCCGCGTACCCCGATGGCTGTCTTCCTCTGACCCCCACCACCAGCCTGCCCCTCACCGAACAGCCTCTGTCAGTGCGCGGACATGAGCAGACCTGAATACACCTCCCAGCTCGCTCTGCGGAAATTATTTGACCTCCCTGAGCCTTAGTTTTCTCATCTACAAAATGCGACGAGTGGTCTCATTTACCCTCCTTACTTAAGCGTTGTTTACCAAGACCGGATGAACTAATGCCCGTGAGTGGGCCCCGTCAGCATAGGCACAACGCAAACGTAGGATTCATCATAGAAGTGATAACATTGGCAGATGCGAGGTTCTGTCTCTGAAGACAATTCAAATGTGCATATTTGTTGAATACATATTATGGAGTAAACGCCATGCAAGGGATTGGCGCCACCTTAACTGTACCTCTGCTATAGCGGAATTCAGTAGTGCTGTAGATTAATATTTATATGCCTGAAGTCAAGTGTTCCATGTTAAGGGGTTTTAATATATATGCATATTCACACAATTTACATGTATGGGAATAGAAACAATATTTGTATATGTGTAGTGTGTGTGTGTGTGTGTGAGTGTGTGTGAAATACCTGCTCAGGAGTCATGAATGAAGTGCCATGAAAAAAGCATGAGTTTTTGAGTATGACATACATACGTAGGTTTGAATCCTAACTATGGCTTACTAGCTTTTTGACTTAGGAAAAGTTTTAAATTCACTGAAGCCTCAATTTCCCTTCTATTAAAAAAGAAAAGAGAAGACTAAAATCTCTCTCCTAGATCCACTGTGCACATTAAATAAAATGATGCACACAACATACTGAGCAGGGTCTAGCACAGAAAGGACTCAATGGATGTCACTGCCCTGCTCTGGGCTCATTTGCACGCACGCACTGTGTAACCTGCGGAGCAAGTCACTGGGCCCCCGGCACGCATTCTCTCATCTATTGAAAGAGAAGGATGGCCTCGATAATTCCTTGGATTCCTTCCAGCCTCAGATGCCTGTGTCATGTATCGACTATCTAATTTATGCATGTACGTGGATTTAAATAATGAGCAGGGCCACGTGGAAGCCCCTTCAGCCTGGTGTTTGCTCCTTTTCCAAAGCATTTCCTTTCTCCAAACATGCCATTTGCTGGCTCTCATATTTTCAAGACAGGGCCCATTGATGGCTATGAAAAGGAATGCCCAGGGCAGCTGCGGGCCCACTTGAGCCCTCCAAGCAAGCGCTCTCAAGCCCGTTCTGTCTGTGAGCTCTGTTTTCAGAGCCGGTTGTGGCAGCAATGTCTGGAATCCTCAACACCTGCGTGTCAGCTTCCTGGGCATTTCCACTCTCCTCCCCCGGCCCCTGCCCTCCTCTCCCATTTGCATCCGAAATGCAGCTGCTGGGGCCTTACAGAGGGGAACCAAATGACAGGACATCTCCTGGTTTGGCCTCCCTCCTCTGAGTCCCGCCCAGTGTGACGTGCCTGTTAGGGGCTCTTTTGGTTTCTTGTCATTATGTTTAAATGAGCCTCATCTGCAGGAGAATTTTTTTTAATAAAATAAAATAAAACCACCACAAAAGACCAAAGCAGAAGACATCTGTTCTTTTGGTGAAAGCTTTCCTTGTCTTGAATTAGACTCAAAAAAGAAGGAAAGAAATAAAAAGAGTGAGCTAGGCTTCATTTGGGTACAGTTTCTTCTCTTTCTCCTCCCCCCCAAAACAAAACAAAACATAACATAAAACCAAGTTACTGTGTGCTGGGGACAAAGGGGGAAGAGACTGGATAAGAAGAAGAAGAGAAGGAGAGAAGAGGAAAAATAAAAGGAACCCTTTCTATTTGATCAGCAGTCTTGCCATCACTCAACACCAGAATATTCAGACACCCGACTTTAAGTACTTGTTTTGAAAAAAACTGTCACATATTTATATTCTCTGTGCTCATTTTATGGGCAAAATATGTAACTCTTGAGCCGTTATCCCAGACTTCTCCAGGGATCTCTGTTTATCAAATACTACAGGTGGGTCTGATGCAGGTGGTACCTGGACTACGATTTGAGAAACTATGATCTATGTATTGATAACCCCCAAATCTCGATCTCCATCTTAGTTCTTGTCTACAACCCCCTCCACCCCCAACCTAGCTGACACACTGAACTTACCCCTTCTCTGACAACACCTGCTACTTGTTCTGAATAACCTTTTCACCAAACCTCACACACGGCTGAATTCCTAGACGTCGTCTTTGATGCTTCTTTCCTCCTTGAGCTCCCCACATCCAACCCATTGACAAGTCCTGCTAATATTCCCCCTAAACAACTCTTGATCACTCCTCTTCTCTCCTTCTCTGTTATCACTGCCCAAGTCCAGGCCACCTTCATCTCTTGCTTGACATATATCTATCATGCCCCTCCCAGCAGCGAGCACTGCTGATAATGATCACTCTGTGAGCAAAACACTTCATGGTCCTGAGACAGAGCCTAAATCTTCAGCGTGACTTCCCAGAGTGTTCATGAGTGGGACCCTGCCTGCTTCTCTCACGAATCCCCATCTACCACCCTCTGTACAGCTCAGCCAAACTTCCTTTCAGTCCTCTACCTTGCTTCCTGCTCCCTCACCTGGGGCCTTTGCTGGTTTCTCTACCTGGAACACTTTTCTGACTCTCTGTGTGTGAATTTCCTCTACTTACACTTCAGGTTTTAATTTAGATGCCACTCCTCCGAGAAGCCTTCCCTGACCACACCTGCCACCTCCCTCACCACCACCAGCAGCACACAGGGTTAAGTGCACCTTCTCTGTGTTGCCAGGGCACTGTGTGCTACCCCTCTGAAAGCACTTACTCAGTTTATTGTTATTAAATATTTAATGCTCCATCATCTGTTGAAAAGTCAGCAGAAATAGAGTGGGTAACTCTCTTATTTGTTCTAATATCAATGTAGCTTGAATCCTTTAACTGATAAACCTCAATGCTCCTGTTTCTATGCTGAAAAGATGACTTTCCACAAAAGGCAGAAAAATTAAATTGGGGGGAATGAAATTCTTCCTCTGGGGTTTTAGGTGTACTTTGAAATAGCACCATAAATCCAGACTAGTAATGTTATCTACAGCTTCACTTTCATGCCCACGCCTTAGCCCTGTACAACACAAATTCAGTGCAAGTTCCAAAGACCAGACTTCTTCATGTCCAAACTTAACCTGGTACAGAGAGCTCCTCACCTCCCTCTTCAAGTCCCTGAGACCATGTCCATTGGAAGCTTTTCTCCTTCATTGTCCTCATTATCCCTGATGTTTACTAAGCTCCCTTGACAGCACAGAACATGGGGGAATGGTGAGCCAGGGCAAGGAAGGGAGCCAACGAGCCTTGATTGTTGACCAAGTGTCAGGCACTCTTCAGCGTCTTACACAATCTCTCCTCACAACTCGGGTAGATGCCATTTTCCTCTGCTTATCAGGATGAAACTATGGCCCCGACAGGCACAGTGATTGGCTTTGCTCACACTGCTGTCAACAACAGAACTGGCTCATGAATTCACATCTACATACTCAAAGAGGCCCACTGTTCAATTCCAGGCTGGCAATTTCTTCCAATGAGTGGAAATCCCAGAAGAGGAGTTCGGCACAGAGCTGGAAGCTCTCTCCCAGCCCGAGAACCTTAGTGAATCCTGCAGAGCAGGCATCAGGGGACACACACCAGCAGGGCCCCAAATGAGTTCTATTAGAAGGCACACAGCATGGAGGAAAATAGCTGGAAACAGCAGTTTCTCTCATCCCTTCCAAGTCCTGCCGGCTGAGTTATATCTTCTAAGCAGGCTTCATGTTGTCCAAGGCACATCCTTGGTCTTCTATAAGCATCTTACATGTTCATTATTTACTCAGCTTCTTGGGAGTCAAGGACCCTACTGTTTAATGGAAACTGATTTATAAATAATAAATAAATAAATAAATAAATAAATAAGCACTTTCCGGCTGAGAACCCAACAGTTTTTCTCTAGAACAACATAATAAGCTTAAAGTTCTATTTTGATGGTAGAATTTGCAGGTGGTTAGGTTGTATCTTCCTTATTTCTCTTCTTGTCATCTCACATTCTTTCTAGGATTTTCTCCCTTAAAAGGTGGAAATGGAGCATGTTTGCAAAATCAGGCAGTGGGGTAGTTCTACCAAAGACTGCTTTGTTCACTACATTGCTAGTTATGAGTGAGTGGGGGAGATTGAATTTGCTTACCATTAAAACCCCTCCGCAAGCTGGAATTCTAGAAGCTGCAATCTAGCACAAAAACAAAGTTGAGATAGAAAAGCCAGTGTGAGGTTGGTGTTCCTATCTGGTTCATCTTCTCACCTCAACCACCTTCCCCACTGTCTTGACAAACAGGTGAGCCAACTGTAATGACACTTTGCTCCCAGCATGCATGGAAGGAATCACAAAAATTCTGGCGTGGTCAAAAAAGAACAGAGAGATGTGACAGTGAGATATAAATAATCTGTTGACATTTATTGAACACTGAGTCTCAGACATGGTAAGAATCCTATTACATAGGTGATCTAACGTAGTCTTAAATGCCTTGTAAGCTTGGTATTTTTAAACCCCATTTTATAGATACATCGAAGTTTAGAACTACTCACTGTCTTTCCTGAAGGACACGTATCTCCTTTTGATTCTTTTTATTGTCACCTTCTCTCGGGTTTCTGTATCCACCCTAGAGGAAACTTGGGGGGCTAGAAAGAAATCAGAGCCATGGGTTCTGAGAGAGCACCCATGAGAAACACTTGGGCCTAGCACCCCAGGGCTGGGAGGGATGAAAGAGAGGGAAGGCTGAGCAGAGGTAGAGGAGCGGCCCTGGAGCCTTCTGAGAAGGGATTAAGAGCAGAGGCATTTTGCACTTAGGATCTTCTTCCAGATTTTCTGAGCAACTCTTTTCAAGTCTCGTGGGATACTTAGGCCATAAGAAGCTCCTAAATAAAGGGAGTGTGGTGAGAAGCAGCTTCTAAATTGTTGCCTTACTTGTTTCCTATGATTTACTTGGCTTGTTAGAGGCAGAGACAATGGTCCAAGGGGCTAAAGCAAAGGACATTCAGCTGAGCTATAGCTGCTCTTGACAGGCTTGGGTTGAAGAATCGGGACTGTGTCTAACCCCTGCTACATGAGCTGTTGAACTTTGAACGAAGGGAGTAAACAAAAAACAAAATTTTACATCTCACATTCCTCCCTTATCCAACCAGTATCCTCACATCTCAAAGTTCAGTGAAAAACAAATATAAAAATGAATTCCATTGCTATTGGAAAATAAAGGGGACTATTCCCATTTGGGGGCTAAGGACTTTTAAGTATTATGAAAGTCCATTGATTTCTCATTCTTTCTTTCAATAACTATTAATTAGGCTTCTACTATAGGGCCAGAACAGGCTATAATGGCAAACACAGCAGACATGAAGCTTATAGACTAATGATTAAACCAATACTAAATAAAAATTATGCACAGAAATAAATACAAAATGACAACTCATGATATAACAATGAGAGGAAAAGCACAGGATAATGTAAAAGACATAACAGAAGGAATGGCATAATTTATATTGATGGTCACAGAAGTCTTTCTGACAAGGTGACAATATGCTGTAAGCCAGGAAAAGAACAGAGAGGCAAGCAGGCAGCTGAAACAGCCTGGGCAAAGGCCCTGAAGCTACAAAGAGAGTGGCCAGTGTATCAAAGGGAGCAGGTAAAAGAGAAGGTCAGAGGGCAAGGCCAGGGGCATATTTATGTGGGGCCTTCTAAACCATGGCAAGAACGTTTAATTTTATTCTGGGTGCTAAGTCCAATGGAAAGTCATCAAAGGGTTTTAAACAGAGAAGCGTTGTGATATGATTAACATTTAAAAAAACTTACACTACTCATTGTGGAAAGTGGATTGGATAAAGATGGAAAACTATTGTTGAAGTCCCCACAAAACTTGAGAATAGAGCCCAGAAAAAGGTAAGCTGCAGTCTTTTTTTTTTTCTTTTAAGATTTGTTTTATTGTTTTTGACACAGACAGAGAGATACAGAGACAGAGAGTCAGAGAGAAGGGGGAGGGCCCAGAGCAGTCTGCACAGTTGTACATCATCAGTTTTTGACATGGTTCTGTTCCACACAGGTGGGCAGGAGCCACGCAGGGTGGGAACTGGGCTGGGGGCCTCCCACATGGGACGCTCACCCCAGTTCAGCATATGGGTCCGCATGGTCTGGGGTCGGGATTCAATCCTCGGTACCTGGTGCTGCAAAGCGAGCTCTTAACCTGCTGAGCCATCCTGGCTTCTCCAAATTGTAGTCTTTGACTTAAACCACAAAGTCTTTTTCTAATCATCACTATGTATGATTTATAATCTAAAAATGCATGTCATTTTCTTAAACAGAATCATTGTTTTCAAATTTCTTACCCACTAAGATTACCTAGTATCCTAGATGGGCATTGCTTCAGGGCCATGCCATATCTAATGGCCTTTCCTGATCACCTCTGCTTACTTTCCAGGTTTGCCAGAGAACAGTAGTTGAGAAGGGTAGTCATATTGAGGAATAAATATATAGGTCATTTGCATCTGATTCTTCTCCCCAGCCTCAACCTCATTACAGAGCAGCAGCAAAAAATGTCAGTGGCAGGAAGTATACAACAAGAAGAAGTAACCACATTTTTTTTCATCCAGACTTGCACATACACTGTCACACACATATACAGTTGGTTGAAAGTAGGGTGAGGGGACGTAGCCAGCCTTCTCTCATTTCTAACCAATAGGATCTCATGACAGTCATCAAAACAACAGGCGTTTAGTCAGTTGACCTTTTGTGTTGAGGCGTTTTGTGGGGAAAGGAAAGAGAAAAAAGACAGAAAACTTGGGCTTTGCACCATTTGTCATTCTAATAATTGCACACTGAAATCAGTCTTATGTTACAGACACATTAATTTGATTAAGATACAATCCATGGGTCATTCAGGCATATAAAGTACTCTTGCTTAATTACAAAATTAACAATGAAATAGGACAAATCATTACCAAACTGGTGGTTATTCTGGCACTCATAGAGGTAAGGCAACAGTACATGGAATGCTAGCATTCAGCTCTCAAGACATTAGTTAAGAGAGGCCACACTCACTGAGACCCACTCAAAGGTTCCAAGAGCCCCCCAGCCTCGGAAGCACGCGCAAACACCTTAGATACATGGCGCTGCAGGAAGTTATCTATCGCTTTGGACAATCCACTTGGAAATCTGAAGGCTGGGATCCTGGTTTCCATGTTTACTGTTAATACGTTAGTCCCTGTTTTTTTGTTTGTTGTTGTTGTTGCTGCTGTTTGTTTGTTTGTTTTTGTTTTTGTAGGCCGATTTTCAGGCCTTGGGCAACTCTTAGTCCAATATCTACTGTGTTCCAGGCACTGTGTTAAGTGATGAAAATACAAAAACAAAGACCTAATACTGATCTCGACATGCTTCCCATCTCGTTTGTTGGTCACTGGGCTCTCTCCCTTCCCGGACTCCCCGAGAAACGTCTGGCTGTGGCACCATGCCCACTGACAGCCTGTAGCAAAGTCTGCAAGGCACCATGGAGACACAGCAAAGGGAATTAATCAGGGAATGGTGGAAGGTAGTTATGACTTGAATTGGCCTTAAATGGAGTGAGAGGGAGGTGGTCATTGGAAGAAGGGAACGGGAGGGCCTTCCCAGCAGGAGGAAGAGAATGAATCAAGGCAGAGGAGCCAGGGTGCACATGGGGTGTGTGGCCGTTACCCTGGGCTGGCACCAGCCAGGCATTCTTTCCATCTTAGGATAAAGCATTGGTAGCCAAACAGATACTCCAAATCTGGCAGAGTTAAGCACGGATCCCACATAGTGTAGAGGAAAGAATTCTGGGTGGGAATGCAGAAGATGCATTGTTCCTGTGTCTACCACACTGTGCAAACTTGGGCTGGTTATTTCATCTGCCTTTGCCTCAGCTGGCTCATCTGCAAAGGAAATAAAGGTCCCTTTCTCATTTGCAGGGTGCCTTTGAAGGTTAGGAGGTGAAATATATGTGAAATGTTAACTTCAAAGCTTCCCATCTTTTTCGATAAGAGTGTTAAGGACTGATAGCAAATTGAAGAGTTATCTTCAATAGGCATTACCATAATGTATTCAGTGACAAGCAAGCTACCAGTGGTTAATGTGTAGGGATAATGACTGAAACCTGCCCAGAGAGACCCTAGAATGTGTGTAACTTTTATATTTCCTTCAATTTAGAAACATGGGTTCATCCATTATTTTATTCACTTAGATAAATTTAATTGGCTCATAAAGAACATTCCAAGTAAAAAGTGGAAGCAAGTATCTAAACTACTTGTTCTGTGCCCTGGCAAATGACCTTACCACTCTGCCAGTAGACTTACTATCTGAGAATTTCTGAAGGTCACTGGTTAAATGAAGAACAGAAAAAAGGAGTTTGAAATGGCTTCTAGGAATCCTTTCAGCCTTACTGTTTCTTAACTCTCCTGACCATGGTGCTATAGCCAGAGCCCTGCATATATGACCATTTCTGAGTTCCAAGATGCCAAGGTCTGGGCCATCCTGTGGTATTTATGTTATGGTTGTGAATGTAGACTATCTACTCACTAGAGATTTTATGAGATAAAACAGGAACATCTCTAGGAAAGCTTTTCCCTGGAACCCCAAGCAGTTTGAGGAAAACCAAAGAGTGAGAGAAACAAACTCATCACTATGTTGAAAAGCAGATATAATGATGTGTGACAGCTAAGACACCAAGATGATGAAAATACGAAAACAGTTTACTCTCCTCCTGCACCTTTCTTCTGAGGCACTGAAAACATTTTAAAAACTTAGTTGTCCTTTTCATCATTGGCAAGTTACTTTATCTTCCAGCAATGCAAAACTTCCTCTTCCCTTCTCTTTTAAAGAGATTTATTTTATTGTTTGAGAGAAGGTGAGGGAGAAAGAAGAGAGAGAGAGAGAGAGAGAGAGAGAGAGAGAGAGAGAGAGAGAGGTCCCAAAGCAGTCTCCATAGCTGTACCTCAATAATTGTGACATGGTTTCATTCCACACAGGTGCATGTGGGACCACATAGGGTGGGAACCAAGCCAGGGGCTTCAGGCACGGGAGGCAAGAACCTTCACCGCTGAGCCATTTTGGTGGTTACCAGTTGGTCCACAATGTAGCATATGGGGTTGCACGGGCCACAGCTGGGAATGAAACCCTGAACCTTGCAATTGCAAGGCAAGTGCTCAACCACGGAGCTATCCTGGCCTCCCCTCTCATCTTTACGGGAAGTTGAGTAGATCAAGAGAGAAGCCACTTGAAAACTGCCATGTCGGTTGTGCTCATGGTTTGAAGACAGAGTAGAGTAGGCCTTGACATTTGTCTCATTAATCTGGGATGGCATTTACATCGCTGTGCTTCCCTGCTGTTATATGGAGAACAAAAGACAGGTCCACACTGCAAGCCCAGAGGCATGTGTGTCCTTGAACAAATGACAAGAATCATTTAGGCTTCTGGCCTTGGATTTTTGAGGACGAAGATCATAGCTAGCACCTCGGTTTCCTTACCTCTAGAATGAGGAAAAGTAAATGACTTTGTAGAGTGGCTGTAAAGATCCAATATAATACATGCAAAGTGGCTAGCACAGTGCCTACCATCCAGGGGGCACCCCCTAAATGGAGGTTTTTAAATCAAAATCTGAAGATTTTCAGTCTAAACCTCTGCCCGTCTGATCTTTTGTCTTCGCAGTTTCACCCAGGCATTTTCGTGGCTTGAGCACAGGGCTCTTGTGAGCTTTCCATTTGAACACGAGATCGTTTTAGGCTCTTGTATTCCATTCAGAGACCACAGAGCCAGTCTGTGAAGTTGTTCTCTCTCCCTGGGCTGGAACCTTGTGCCAGGAGTGCCAGTTAGTGCCCAGTGTCTGTGAAAGAGCCCAAGGGAGGACTCTATGAAGACCAACCATTTGTCTACTCTGTCCCCACAATCTGCGATGGCAGGAAGAGGTTGTGCAGGGGACCGGGAAGCTGACACAGGGCTCATGATATCCTCCTGTGTCTGCTTGACCAAGTTTGAATCCTCCCAGGGCGAAAGTGCTTGAGAAGGGTAAGGTCTTCATCGGCACAGTGACGTTGCTGTTGGCACTGTCACACAGTGCAGGCTGGAAGCCACAGATACCAGTCTCACTCGCTCAGCATCCCCACCCCGTGCAGAACCTGAAAACGAAAGAAATCAGAACATTCCACTTGCTTTTTCCTATTTAATGAGGTCGACCATTCTTAAGGAATGAAAGCACAGCTTCAGCCTTGCTTTTAATTAGCTTCAGGGGCCCTTGTTTCAAACTAGCCTTGTTCCCAAAGCTATTCTCTCTCTGCTCTGAATGCGAGGGGAATTCAATCGCATTTGCCTTGTCAAGTCATAATAAGGTGCTCCCTCCTTCCAAAGTCACATGGGAAGGTCACTGAGGAGCCAAACAGACACTGTTGTTGCTGGCTCCAGAAGGACATCAGAACCTGCACATGGCAGATGGAAGAACTCTAGTATGACCAAACTTGGGGTTGCTTTCTGGCAACCTACCACATGACCGTGGGCTGGTTTCTCCATGTGAACGATGGGAAAAATAAGGACTTTTGACCCAAATGGACCCAGGATGAAGTCTTGACTTCTTATCCGCGTGCCTGTGTAAGTTAGCTAATCATGCGCAGCTTCTGTTCCTTCATTTGAAACACAAATATTGATTTCCTCTTGTAGTATGACTGAAGGGACCAAATGAGATAATGTGAGTAAAACCCAGTGCCCTGGACCTCCCAGCACTCAGTAAACACTGTGCTTCCTCTTTCCTCTCATCGGGAGAGCAGAGCTAATCACCTCCACTTTGTCTGGTTCATGGGCATGATCCATATTCAGAGGCCAGGAGCCTGGGTTTTGCAGCTGGCCAGAGTCCACATCCCAGACGTACCTCCTTCTGTCTGTGCAAACTTGGGCAAATCCAAGAGTGTCAGAGTTTCCTTGTTTTGAACTTAAGGATGCTATCAGTAGCTCCTCCATAGGGTTCCTGTAAGGACTCAAGAAGATAGGGCACAAAAAGCCTTTGCCTAGAGCCTGACAGATGATAAGTGCACAATAAATATTAGCAAATGCCTGCAGCAGGGACATCTGAGAGTGCACCCTAAAGTGTAAAAACCCTCTGAAATGTCCATCTGAGTTCCTTTCTGCAAAGAATGTGCCAATGTTACTGGTGCTTATGTAAATGTAAATGGTTATCTGTGTAAGAGAACACGACTGAGTATTGTGCAGGAAGAGGGAAGAGAACAATATAGAGAAAGAAAAAATTCATGAGGGGCTTCAAAGGGCAAAGACAAAATAATAGCTTCTCACCTTGACCCCCGAAAGCAGCCCTGTATATTAAAGCTCAGAGCTACTTGAGTTACATCAGTAGGATCTTCTTGGAAGAAAGCATTAAAGGGAAAGAAATGGAAATGAAAGGGGAAGCAAGACTCATTCTATTGCCTCTAAAAGTAATCCTAAGGCTGTATTTGTCTAACAGAATCTTACTAAACACCCACCCCAGGGGACACACAGTGACAGAGCAGGCCCTGCCCTGCCCTGCCCTGCCCTGGGGGAATTTGCAGCCTAATGAGGACCTTACACCAAGTACATAAAGAATTCATTAAATGTGCAAAGTGAAGTGTCATGAATCATCATCATCATTCAAAGTCATTTTTATGGAGTTCCTCTTAGTTAGTATACCATCCTTATTTTCCAAAGAGGGGAAAAAAATTCGGGGGTGATTTATCACATAAAAGAAGATAGGCTTGTATACTGAAGTAATAAATAGATAGGACCAGAAATTTAGATTTAAGCAAAAATAAATGGCAAAGGCTGATATAATTGTTGAATTGAGCACCAGATTCATCTCAGAGCTTCCTGGATCAGGACAAAGTGGGATACACATTATTATAATAAAATATTTCTTAAATGTCCACACTCTCTTAAGCTATCTACAGAAACCCAGGGAAGGCCTAACTCAATAATCATGCATTTACTATTCAATTGACAAATGCAAAAGGCACATATGTCTGTGGAATTAACAGATATTCAGGTGCCTACTAACCATTATCAATATTATAAGGCCATCATTTTGAAAAAAAAAGCAATCTGTGTCAATTACCTAACTTTTTAAAAATTTTTGTTGGGACCATTTCTCAGCTAAAAGAAGTTAAACAGAATGCAAGCTGTACTTATAAGGAAAAGTCTATATACTTTAATTTTATTTTCAGTGCAATCTCATGGCTCCAGAAGTTCATTGCTGTTGTTTCCAAGTCATCCCCTCTTAGACAGGTGGGTGGGAGGGATGAGAATTAGCAAATTGTACAGAAAAATCAAAGACACTTGCCTGCAAGGCACCTACTTCTGAGAATTACCCTGAATTTTGCATGCCACTGACTAAGAAAGGAAGGAAGGAAGTGACATCTTTAAGATCCTGGGCTAGGGCTGCGGTGAAGGAGACCAGCTGTTATTCTTCCTCGGGCTGATGTCTGACCTGTTGTGATGTCTTTTATGAATTTGGGTGAACTTGAACTTTAAAACCTATTTTCAAAGACGGTGTTTTGCCTTCTTTTTCAGTGTTATCCTTCAAAGGTTCCTAAGCTTAATTAATGAGGAAGAATTAAAGCAAAGCAAAACAAAACAAAAGGCAAGCTGCAAAGGAGGGGAGGAGGTCTGAACTGAGAAATAAAGAGAATTTCAGGAGGAGGAGGAGGAGGAGGAGGAAGAAACACACAGAGTCCAAGGCAATGCGGTTTGAGCACTTCTCTGCTGAGACTCTTCAGCGCCCCTGGTGTGGGGGGGGGGGCAGGAGCAGGGGTAGGAGGACACAGACAAGAGGTAGCCTTCCACCAGCAGAGAGACAGCCCCGCTCAGGGTTGGGGCTGGACAGAGAGCCTAGTAACGCGTGCCGGCCAATACCACACACATCTGTTTGATTTGGCACTGCTCACTGACCAGCTGCTGGCACAGAGCCAGAAGGGGCAGGTGGGAGTCCTGGGGGAGGGGGAAGTAAGGGGCGAGGGGATTAGGTACAGTTGTTCCAGAAAAGAGAAAGGGGAGGAGGCAGGGAGGAATGAGGCTGAGTGAGGCCCTGGGGGCAGGCAGGGGCAGGAAGCCTGCAGCTGTGGTGGTGGGCAGGGGTACTAATCGCCCTTTGCAGCAGGTGATGGCCCTGAGTCAGCCGCAGAGGCCCAGGGGATGCGGCTCCAGCAGATCCGCAGGCGCTGGGCCAGGTTTGGGCAAAATGTCGGGAGTGCCTTATCACTTTCCCCTTTGACCCACCCACCATCCTACTATGGCTAGCCTTTCCAGACCTTCAAACTAGTTACCATGTTGCCTCCCTTTTTTGTTTCCAAACTCAAACAATGTTTTGTTTTTTTCTTTCTAAACTCAGCTCACAAAGACTTTCTTTCTCTGAACTGTTAAGATCCAATGATCTCTAGAGAGAAGGTAGGAGAGAATAAGCCAGCCCACTTAACACAGGGCCTAGGAAGTGTCGACAGTATCCCTGAATTCACGTAGCTCAGCCAGCAGAACAATTCCGGCAGATGCTGCCTCTTCCTTCCACCTCAGCATCGTTTACTAGACCAAAACGTGCTCTGGTACAAAACTGTAGCCAGGCGCCAACAGATTGAGTTGGTGAGTGGTATATGCACAGGGGAGAGCCATATTATTATGTAATCGCAGTGTGAAACCTTGCCCAAGTTCTACGTTCGTTTACTCAACACCACCTGCCAGACACCATGCTGGTTTTCTTCAAGGAGCTCACCAGGGTGGGCCACCCCTTTTCTAGGTCTCTCTGCGGTTCATTACTGGAAGGAAACCCATTCGAGTTCAAGTAACTTCTGCAGGTTTGAAAATCTCACATGTTCATTACTTTGCTTCTAAAAAAGTCACTGCTGGCATCACATATGGCAAAACAGACTGGACACCCCAGTGCAGCTGAGATTGATGACTGAGTCTGTTCGCTGTTACAGCAAGATCTGTTTACTTCTAGGACACACTCAGTACCTAGAGGGTCAACATGACATGAAATCACCAATATTTGATCTAAAAGAACATTTCATATGGTTTGCCCTGATGACATAGGATGCAGCTCTGCAAAGTGTCTGAGGTTCAAATCCTCTTTGACACTTATTAGCAGGGTAATCTTTTCTTTTTTTTTAAAGATTTATTTTATTGATTCAAGAGAAGGTGGGTAGGGGAGAGAGAAAGAGTGAGAGAGAGAGTGAGAAGGAGGGAGGGCCCAGAGCAGTCTCCATAGCTGTATATCATTGGTTTTGATATAGTTGCATTCCACACAGGTGAATGTGGGGCCACGTGGGGTGGAACCAAACTAAGGGAACTTCCGCATGGGAGACTAGTACATTTGCTCCCATCCTGATGGTTACCAGTTGCACTGAAGTTCAGCATATAGATGGGTTTGCATGGGCCGGGTCCAGGATTCCATCACTGGACCTTGTGGTTACAAGGCAAGTGCTCAACCTGTTGAGCTATCCCAGCATCCCCTAATCTTTCCTTTAAATGAGGGTCATTACTGGACATATCATAAGATTTTTGTGGTAAATAAAATCACCCATGCAAATGGCACAGACTTTGGCTACTAGTACACAAGAGTGAAAAGGGAGGCTTGGCTTTCATAGATAGGACATCTACAAACAACAGTGTCTCACCTTCGATCTCCCATTGGTTTTTATCTTTCAATAATACTCTACTTTTCTAACTTGTGCCACTACAGTTCAACACACACAAATACCAAGGGTTAAGGAATACAATTAAACAGCTAAATTTAGTGTCATTTCTCAGTAACTGATCAGGCAGCTGCTCAGTAAGTCCCTGGAGGTCTTCCTGGCTCTCCAGAACTGGGCCTCCTGGCTCCTCCACCTGGAAGTTGGTCTTCCTCTGGTTTTCTTTAACATGATTTCCATCCTCCCCTCTCTCCTGGATCTCATCCTTAGGCTTTTATTTCTCTCCAATTTCTAGACACTTTAGTGCATCCCTCTTCAATACCTCCCTCATCTGGGCTGTATCCTCACAGTGACCACCCAGCTCCTTCCTCATCCAACCTTCATGCCTGACACGATGCATAGCTATACAACAGCCTCAATTCATAAGTAATTCATTAACTACACCTTTGCATTTTCAAGTCAGTGTCTATAGACTGCACTACAGTTTTGAAGTACTGTGGACCCCATATGGATATAAAACAGATATATCCATCGTCACCCTCCTCAGAAGTCCAGACAAGGACTTGGTGATTGATTCCCTTGGCGATTGGTTGACACTCAGGGAGGTCCCAGTTTAATATCCAGCTCCATCCCAGTGCTGAGGGCCTTCACTGGGCCCCACCATCAAAACCCTCCCTTTCTGACCTTGCACACTATGTCCAGTGACTCATCTTGTCCCTGATGCTGAATTCCTGATTTCATAACCTACACTCATTCCTACGAAGCTGTCAACCCTCCCAGGAATTAGAGTTGGCCAGCAGCAGCCACAAAGCCTGTCTGGCCCATCCAGGAACAAGACTCTCTCAGAGTGGAAACAGACTCCATATTGGAACTCTCAATCCACCACTTCTTACAGGGCCATTTTATCCCTGACACAGATGCTGTGAGGATGTGTGACAATGCAGACAGAGTGTGACACCCAGTATTGCTTAGTGAGCAGAAGCTCTTTCTCTTTGGATGATTGTCTATTATGATGGCTGGATGCTGGCTGCCACCTGGCCTGTCACCTCCTGTGTCTCCTCATGTGTTGCTCTCACCACTCATGCCCACACCTCCCTAATGGCCTCATCTGCTTTCTGAGCCCCAGATCTGCCTGCTCCTTCAGGGAAGTTCTGCTGGACCTGTCTGACTGCTGGTTGACCAGTTGTGGGAACAGCTTCTCCCAAATCAGGAGAGCTGATCTGTGGCATCTCTTCCCAACTCCATGTTTAGTGACCACCATGTTGGTAGTTTGAAATCTGCCATAGTGGTACTATTTGTACCACAAAAACTAGCAAACCTTATAATAGGGCTCTTTCCTCTGGAGAGTCGCTTGTTAAATATTAACAAGCACACCAGTGCGGACCTTTTATTCTTTCCGTACCTTCTCTGGCCCTGATCATCTGACCTGAACACTCAAGTGGAGCCCTTTTAAGGGAAGACCTCAGAAATGTTCTTATGTACACAGACTGACCTTGCATTTCAGCATGGCTAAATCCATGCCAAAGGCTACAGAAAAACTCTCAGCTCAGGAATGGAAACATGATACCAGGAAACTAAAAAAGTCTGACAAATATACATTAACCTCAGGATTAACCTTGGCACTAATGAGATCTGCTCAGCCCAGCCGAAGCCTTTTCTTCCTGCGGGGCTCCCCCCTGGTGCAGTGGGCTCCAACGGCCCAGGCCTTCATCTGAGCTCTCTGATGGAAATCTTCCAGGACCCCAATGACGATGTTCTTTACACCACTCCTGCTTCTGGCTTGGAAATACTGTTGTCCAGTAGCAAAGAGGGTATGGAAGAAGGTAACTCCTTTACAGGTGGAAAAGGAAGTCTGCCTTTCTTTATTTTTTGTGAAGGCTTTAAACCACATGTGTGCTAAGGTATAAGCATTTTGACAGCTCACGTCTCATTCCAATTTGTGTACCTCAGAAGCCTGAGCAAGTGGCGTGCCCCTCGGTGTTGTTAAATTCAGATTTGCTGAACCTAGGACTGCGTTTGGAGATGGTAATGTTGACGTAGTGCTGAGCCACCCTTAGCTTTCTTATTCCCTTGAAGAAAGACTCATTAAGCAAATAAGCAGGTGGATAAGCACGTGCATGGTGGAATGAAGGGAGGGCTATTTTCCTTTATGAGGAAATGTGTTCTTGTGGATTTTAGAGGGCAAATCATCATCTACTATAGCAGAATCTCATCTATTGGTGGTGGCTATCATGGTTGTCCTTTTAGCAATATTTTCTTCCTGCCTGTATTTGAAAGGACACTCATAGCCCAAATGGGAACGCCCACCGTCCTTCTGCCCATTACAACTTAAATCCTCTTTTCTCTCCACAGAATCCAGGAATTCTACCCGTTTTCCTCTCTTCACAATTTCAGACTACTACAGGACATAAAACATTTGTCAGTACTCCACTTCCTGCCGTGTACCACTCCCCCTCAATGTGCTGCGTCTACAATGGGCATACAGGACACACTTTCATTTTGACACCTGAATGACAATTTTCACAAGGACACCAACAGAGCATGACAAGTACAGGGAAGGGGCATATGTTCTAGAATTCTCCCCAGTATTTTCCTTACTTCGTTCTCTGGCCCACACTAAAATGTGAAATGTGAGACCCTCGTTCCAATTACCCTTCTCTGTCTCCTTCCTATGCTCCCCTCTTGCCTTCAGGGCAACAGCTCCTCTGTCACCGGATTATTACTGGTGTGCTTCTAGTAATGGCAGATGTCAGGACCTTAATGAGGCACTTCACAGCTTACAAATCACTTTCTGTCCATTGTTCTGGTGAACCTCAGAACCTCCTTGTGACCTAGGCGTTGGTGTGACTGCCAACATCGTAATGGGACAATGAGGCCCTGTGGACAGTGCCTGGCGAGCTCCTGGATGGAGCCCCCTGCTTCTCATTCCTCCCCCCCCCCCTTTTCTTACCAAGGAAATACAGTGACTACCAAGGAAATAAGTGACCCTTAGAAAGAATCTGACTCAAGAAAGCTTTTTTTTTTAAGAAAGAAATACCTCAAATTGTATTTTTTGTATTTTTTTCTTGAAGTGACATTGGTATTGAAGTGACAAGATAAGACTTCATCTATGTGTAACAATACATGTTTGAATTCTAACTTAGGAGGAAAATACACACACAATTTTTATTTTTCATTTCCCTGGCAACAACCTCTGGGCTGATGACCAGATCCCTCCTTTTATTGTAACGTAATAAAGTCAGGGTGCCTCAGACTAGACATGAAGACAACCTCTTACTCTATTTCCCAAAATCTAGGTTTGAGCCAGATTTGGATCAACCTGAAAATTTGCTATTATTTCCCTATAGGCTTTCATTTCTTGCTTTGTCTTCCCCCACTTTCTCTTCAGACCTTCTTCTCAAGTTATCTAGTGCACAAGTCCTCCAATCCACCCAACTTAAGGCTCACTCTCCCTTCCTGCTTTCTAGTACAAATTAACTCAGGTGCCTTTAGGATCTTCAGATATACAATATACTCTCTACTCCACATAGTAATTGCACAAAATTTATTTTCAAATAGTTAAACTTTTGCTAACTCTTATTGGCCTTTATAACTAGATGGCTTTTCTGTCCATATTAAGTAAAGTAACTCCAATATCGTTAGCATGATGACATCAGATTATAGAATGAAGAGGACTAGGGGACTGCTTGGTGCCAAGTTTAGGAGGTCATCTTATTAATCAATTAGAGAGAAGATTAATTTATTCATTTAACACACACTTACTAATCTCTTCACCTGAACTCCCATAGTACTCAAGATCCAGTAGTATGTACTTGTTATGAGTATATTACTCATGCCTGCTAATTAGACAGTGAGACTCTTCAGAAGAATCTGGTCTCAGCTTGTCACTACCTACCTGTCTTTGACATTGGGCAACTCACTTCACTTCTCGGAGCCTCATTTTCCCCATTGTGGGAGGTGAGTAAACAGAACATTCTAAATCCTCTGATTCACCTTCTCTCCATTCAGTTCAGTAAATATGGACTAAGCACAGAACACAAGAGTTACTAGGAGAGCTCAAAGACAGAGGGACTACGTGCTATTTAAGAGAATTTAAGTAATTATTGAAGCTATGAGATGGGTACATGAATGTTTATGATATAGTTCTATCTTCTGTTGTACATATTTGAAAATATCCCTACTATAAAGAATAAAAAATAAATAGAAGGAACGCAGGCTACACATAGCAGGTAGCAGCTGAGCAAAATTAAAGCATGGGTAAGATTTCAATGAGCCGACACTGGGTCAGGGGCCATTCCAGGCAAGGCACATCATGAGCCAAGGCATAGAGAAGGGAAAATACAAGATGTTCACAAAGAACTGGAAGCAGTCATGTGTGGCTGCAGCACAGTGGGCACAAAGGGAGTGGTAGGAAATGAGCTGAAAAGGTATCGTGGGGTCACAGCTGAAGGGCCTAGAGAGGCACAGTAAGGAGCCTGTGCCTAGTTCAGTTCCAAGGGAAAGTGACCTCATTGGTTAAGCCCACGTTGGCCCTACCCTCCTCAGTCGCTCTGGGGGCAGGCCTGAGAGAAAGGCATGTGGCAGAAACTGGCAGAGGAGCATGCTGGCAGCAATATCAGGCTTGTTTCTTCACCAGGAAACAAAGTTTCCTGTAACTCAGACCCATGAATCAGCATTTCCTCTGTCAATAATACACAGTGAGAAATGCAACAGCACAGGGCTTAGGGGAATGGAAGAAAGAAGGAATATTCCATGACACGGCTGGGCCCTGCTCTCCTTTCCCCTCATAAAACACTCCAGATAAGCTCCCAAATAACACTCAAGTTTCATAAGATAAGTTTCTCAGAGAACCTCACAGTATCTCATGAAGATTCAGTCCTACGGAGTGCTCAGCTGTCTTGTCATATTATGTGTTGCTATCACATTCAAAAATCTTTCATTACATGATACCCAAACATTAGATAACAGTGTTTTCTCCCTGCAGAGGTTTGAGTGTACACGTGGCTTGCTTTTAGTTTGTACGCGTGTCCATCCCATATGTTATTTGATTCTCATGTGAGGTACACAGGGAATATTACACCTGTGTCACAAGTGTGGATGGCCACGCAGGGAGATGATGTACTGCTCCCTCGTCAGGTCTGTTTGGAAGAAGCCAGAAATGATCCCAACGCTTCAAACTCCAGTCCAAGATACTTTGCAAAGTCATAGATTTTTAGTAAACAAACAAATAAATTTATATTTATTTTAAATATATATACTAAGCCTTACATTATTTCTCATTATCAAATTACTTTTAATGTTAAAATGATACACTTTTAAATAAATTTAGAATAGAGGGAAAAAAAACTTTTTAAAATGTGGAACTGCCCCAAATCCATCTCCCCTTTAGCATGCCAACCAACTATGTCGACACAACCACTTTTCCTATTTTAAAGTGTATCATTCCAGAGATTTTCTAAACATATAGAATATGTTAACATTCACTATTAACATAAATAACATAAACCTTAATAATATGTTTCTTTCAGTAATTCTCTTTCTTTATTATTATGAGTTTCAGGTGTGCAAACAGCCTAGTGATTACACACCTTGCAAAGTGATAACCCCAACAAGTCTACTACCCATCTGACACTTTGCATGGTTATTACAATACTATTGACTATATGTCCTATGCTGTACTTTATATCCTGTGACTACATATTTTTAATTATAGTTGACATTCAACATTATTTTACATTAATAGTTTCTTGGATATAGCATAGTGATTAGGCATTTAGCTAATTGATTAAGAGATTTCCCTGATAGGTTTAGTACCCATCTGACACAGTTTTTACAATATATTGACTCTCTTTTCCATACTGTATTTTATGGTATTAAATTATTAATAGTATGTTTAATTTAAAATATATATCATATATACTCATGTCCTACCTAGCACCAGAATTTCATTCACTCTCTCACTCTATTAATTTGTGAAATATTTATTGACCACCTACTGTATGCCAGGCTATATTCCAGAAACATTTAATAATAAATAAAACAGACAAAAAGCCCTGTCTTCATAAAGCTTACATTCTTATTGAGGAACTCAGTGAAGGAGATAAAAATAGAGTACAGAATATAGTAGAGCAGGGGCCCCCAACCCCTGGGCCATGAATAGGGAGCAAAATTTCATCTGTATTTACAGCCGTTCCCCATCACTCGCATTACCGCTTGAGCTCCTCCTCTTGTCAGATCAGCGGTGGCATTTGATTCTCAAAGGAGTGTAAAAACTACTGTGAAATGCACATGCACATTTGTCATTCCCCCTCTCTCTGTGAAAAAATTGTCTTCCCCAAAACCAGTCCCTGGTGCCCAAAATCTTGGGGACCGCTGTGATAGAGAGGTATACGTGCTTTAAGGAATAAAGAAAGCAAAGAAGAGGTTGATGAGTGTTGAGGCAGCAGGAGATAGGGGATGTGGAGGCAGTTTTACATAGGCTGTTTAGTAACAATCTCCGTAAATGTGACATTTAAGTCAAGCTCTGATGAGCAGGTCACGCGGATACATGGGATGGAGGGAGTCAGAGAAAGACACACTAGATGCCAAGGCTCTGAGGTGGCACTTTCCCGGCATGTATGAGGAACAGTAAGGAGTCAGGTGCAGCTGGGCTCAAGGGAGAGAGGGGAAAGGGAGAAGCAGCAGAGTGGAGGTCAGGGACAGATTGTGTAGATCACATTATAAAGATGTGGAAATGATATGGAGAACTGGCTCTCATTTACTCAAAACCAAAACAAAACAGACAAAAAGGACAAAACTGAAATGAAACAAGACAAAGGAGTAACATGCAAAATAAAACAACAAAAACATGTAGCGGAAGTTAAGGTCAGTAAGAAGTCTCTCTCTTTCACTCTCCCCAATCTAGAATCCAGAGCCAGAATCCAAATCCCCAAGGCCACCACCATGGCTGATTCCTGAGGGAGACATGCAGTGGCAGAGTCAGACGGAGAAGCCACTTACTACTGCAAGCTTAGGCCCGGGTCCAAACCTTAGTTAGGTTCCTATTGGACTAGGCCGCTAGGATTCACCAGGCCTCCTTTTGCTTAGACTACAGACTAACAGCAGAGCAAAGCCTTCTGAGCCTTCCTCCCCCAGGCCTTCCCAACACAGTCACCTTCTAAGTAGAGGACCCTTCCAAGCAGCAGATAGACATCCAAGCTATCAGCTCTGTCCTGCCTAACCCCTCTCCATCCACTTCAGGAGTCTACAATCTTGATTTCACCCTGACTCACCCCTGAGGGTGGGGTGTGCATGTGGATGTGGACATGAACATGGTGTGAAGGAAAGTGGAAGAATAATCTCACACTCGCTCTAGAAGCCAATGTTACTTCACATTTTGTTCTTTTGCTTTATTAATTCTATGGGCTTAACAGGCAAGTTTATATTCAATTCATGCCCATACTGCCTCCACTACCACCTCCACACTGCTTGGAGTTTTAGAAAATTTCTTCTTGTAATTTCTCCAAACATTGACACTGGGACCAATGAGAGAATAGTTTGGTCCCTCAAAACCTATTACCACTGTCTCTTTGATTTACTTCCAGAAGTCACTGAAATAGATCAACACTGTTTTTCCAATTAAACTTTTTGTTTTGAGTTATTTGTAGATACATATGTGATTGTAAGTAATAATACAGAGAAAGCCTGTGTACCTTTTGTCCAATGTTAACATCTTGTATGATAGTACAATATCATAATCAATGTATTGATGTTAATACAGTCAAGATAGAGAATACTTTCATTACCCTAAGGATCTCTCACATTCCCTTTTATGTCCAAATCCACTTTCCTCCTTCTCGTACTCCATCCTTAATCTCTGGCAATCACCATTTTGTTCTTCATTTCTAAAATTTTGTCAATTCAAGAATGTAATATAGGGGAAGCCAGGATAGCTTAATGGGTTAAGTGCTCTCTTTGCAGCCTCAGGGATCGAGGATTGAATCTCGGCCCCAGCCCATGTGGACCAATATGCTGAACTGGGGTGTGACCTCAGTTTTGTGCTCACCAGGGGAAGCTTCCCATGTGGGCAGCTCCCAGTTCAGCCCCCAGCTCAAGGGGTTTGCCTCCCATGAGAGAGGTCCTGCCTGGTTCCTGCCCTGCACGGCACTTGCCCATTTGTGTGGAATGAAACCATGTTGAAAACTGATGATGTGCAACTATGGAGACTACTCTGGGCCCTCCCCCTTCTCTCTGACTCTGTTTCTCTTTGTCTTGGTCAAAAACAATAAAATAAATTTAAAAAAAGGGAATAATATAAATGGAATCACACCATTTGTAATTTTTGAAACTGTTTTTTTCTTATCAGAATATTTCCTACGAAGAGATTCATCTAGGTCTTGTATTTATCAAGTTAATTTCTGATTATTACTGAGTAGTATTCTATGTATGAATGTGCCACAGTTTGTTCACCTATTGAAAGACATCTGAGTTGTTTCTAGTCTGAGGCTATTATGAGAATAAACTTGCTATAAAATGAACACTGTGTATAAGATTTTGTGTTAGCATAAATCTTCATTTCTCTGGGATAAATGCTCAAAAGTGCAATTGCTAGGATGTAGGGCAATGCATGTCTTGTTTTAAAAGACCTGCCTAATTATTTTCCAAGGAACCTGTATCATTTTACATCCCCACCAGCAATGTATGAATGAACCAGTTTCTCTGCACATTTACTAGCACTTAGTGTTGTCACTATTTTTTGTTATTTTAGCTGCTTTGATAGATGTACAGTGATAACTCATGTGTTTTTAATTTACATTTCCCTGATCACTAATGATGTTGACTGTCTATATATTGACTTGCCATCTTTTTTATTTTATTTATTAATTTTTTTTTTTTGACAGTGAGTGAGAGAGATATACAGAGACAGAGAATTGAACTGGGGGAGCTCCCAGTTCAGCATATGGTTCCGCACAGGCCGGGACGGGATTCGATCCCTGGTCCCCGGCGCTGCAAAGTGAGCGCTTAACCCACTGAGCCATCCCGGCTTCCCCATCTTTTTTTTTTAAAGATTTATTCCATTGATTTTGACAGACAGAGAGACAGAGAGAGACAGAGAGAAGGGGGAGGGCCCAGAGCAGTCTCCATAGTTGACAGCATTAGTTTTCCATATAGTTTCACTCCACAGGTGGGCATGGGGCTGCGCCGCAGGGCAAGAACTGGGCCAGGGGCCCCCACATAGGTCCCGGCAAGAACTGAACTGGGGACACACCCCAGCTCAGCACATGGGTCTGCATGGGCCGGGGCTGGGACTTGACCTTTGGTCTCTGGGGTTTCAAAGCGAGCGCTTAACCCGCTGAGCCATCCCAGCTTCCCCATGACTTGCCATCTTTACATACTCTTTGCTAATGTATCTTTATATCTTTTGTTGATTTCAAATTGAATTATCTTTTAACTGTTGAGTTCTGAGAGTCCTATATAGATTCCATATAATAGTTCTTTGTCAGATATATTGCTTACTAGTATTTTCTTATCAGTTGTTAGTTTGTCTTTTCATCCTGTTAAGAGGGCCTTTTGATAGGCATTGTGATAGGCATTTTCATTGTGATGAGTTTTATTTATATTTTCTTTTATCAATTGTGCTTTTGGTGTCAAGTCTAAGAACTCCTGGCCTAGTTCTAGATCCCGGAAATTTTTCTCTTTTACATGTTTTACATTTAGGTCCATTATTTATTTTGAGTTACATTTCTAATAAAGTATCAGACTTAGGTTGAGGTTTGTATCTTAGCTTGTTCTTGTCTATGGGTGTCTAATTACTCAGCGCCATTTGTTGAAAAGACTATTTTCTCTGTTGAATTGCTTTTGTACCTTTGTCAAAAACAAATGGGCATATCTGTGTGAGTCTATTTCTGGGCTCTCCATTCTGTCCTATGGATTTGTATGTCTGTCTATCTCTGCAAGTAGCACATAGTCTTGCTTTCTATAGCTGTATACTATGTCTTCAAATAAGGTGAACAGATTTCTCCTACTTCATTCTTCTTTTTCAAAATTGTTTTAGCTATTCAAATTCCTTTGTCTTTCCATATACATTTAAAAATAATCTTGTTGATACCAACCAAAAATCTTACTGTGATTTTGAGAAGAATTTTGATAAATCTCTGTATTAGTTTGGGGAAAAAATTGATAGCTTTACTATGTGGTAAACAGAATAATGGATCCTCAAAAAATTTCTATATTCTAATCCCTGGAAAATGTGAAAGTGTTACCTTATATGGCAAAAGAGACCTTGATGATGTGATTAAGTTATAAAGCTGGAGCTGAGAAGGCTCTTGTGAATTATCCAGGTGGGTGCAATGTAACCACAAGGTACTTACACAAAGAAGGTAGGAGGGTCATAGTCAAAGGATGGGACATATGACAATGCAAGCAGAGGCCAGAGAAGAATTCAAAGGTACTACATTGCTGGCTTTGAAATAGAGGAAGGGACCATAAATCAAGGGATGTAGGTGGCTTCTAGAAGATGAAAGGAAATGAATTCTCCCCTCGGAGTTTCCAGGAAGAACCAACCCTAGCAACTCTGATTTTAGCCCCTTAAGATCCTATGTCAGACTTCTGAAATCCAGACATATAAAAAAAAAAAAGATAATTTGCTTTGTTTTAAGCCACTAAGTTTGTGGTAATTTTGTTTAAAGATTTATTTTATTGTTTTTGACAGACAGAAAGACAGAGAGATCGGGGAGGGCCCAGAGCAGTCTCCATAGCTGTATGTCATCAGTTTTCAAAGTTTCATTCCACAGGTGGGGCTGTGTGGGGCAGGAACTGGGCAGGGTGGCCTCCCACATGGGAAGCACACCTCGGTGGGAACCAAACTGGGGACCTCCCATAAGGGGAGCTGCCCCTGGCGGGGACCAAACTGGGGTGGGAAGCACACCCCAGTTCAGCATATGGGTCCACATGGGCCAGAGACAGGACCAGCATTGGCACAGGATTGTCAGACCCCGGGGCTGCAATGGGAGCTCTCAACCCACTGAGCTACCCCAGCTTCCCCAGTTTATGATAATTTTTTAAAGGGGGAATGGGAAACTAATATAGCTATGTTGAGCCTTCTATTCAGTGATTAGAAATGATATGTCTTTCCATTTATTTAGATCTCCTTTGATTTCTTTCTTTAGCATTTTATGTTTTTCAGCATACAAGTCTTGAACAGGTTTTGTTATATTTACAACTAAGCATTTCTGTTTTTGAGCAATAAGTGGTATTGTATTTTTAATTTCAATGTCTATGTGTTCATTGATAGTATGTGAAAATACAATAGATTTTTCTCTGTTTATTTTCTATTCCACAACTTTGCTGAACTCATTTATTAGTTCTAATAGAGGTTTTTTAATTCTTTGTTTTCTATGTAAATAATCATGTCATTTATAAATAAAAACAATTTTCTTTTCCTTATTTCTTTTTCTTTCCTTCTTTATTCTATCTACTTTCTTTTCTTGGCTTATTGTATTGGCTAGAATGTCCACCATTATGAATTAAAGATATGGGAGTGGACATCCTTGTTTCATTTCTTATCTAAAGGAGAAAGTATTCAGTCTTTTACCATTAAGTAGAACAGTAGCTGGTTTTGTAGATACTCTTTATCAAGTTGAGGACATTTTCACTTAATTCTAGATTTCTGAAGAGTTTTTATCATGCACAAATGTTGAATTTTGTCAAAAGTTTTTTTTCTGCATTTATTGATATGATCATGTGGCTTTTCTTCTTTAGTCATTAAATATGGTAGATTAACATAAATTTATTTTTAAATATTGAGCCATCCTTGCATCTGTGGAATAGACCCTACTTGGTCATGGCACATAATTATTTTTATAATCGCTGAATTCTATGTTTTGTTCTACTTTGTTCCATTCTATTTGTAATTGCTTCTATATTCATGAGGGATGTTGGTCTATCGTTTTCTTTATTTGTACAGTGTTGGTCTAGTTTTAATATGAAGCACCTTCATAAAATGAATTGTGGATTGTTTCTTTCTCTTCTATTTTCTAGGAGATGTGTAAAATTGGTATTAGCTCTTCTTTGAATGTTTGAAAAAATACTTCACTGAAACCAGCTGGGACTGGACAGGTTTATTTTTGAAAAATTTTTAAATTATGGATGCAATTTCCTTAATAATTATAGGATTATTCAAGCTACCTATTTCATATTGGGTAAGTTGTGGTTATTTTTGAGGAATGGTCCATTTCATTCAGTTGTCAAATTTTTGTGTATGAAGTTGTTGCACCTGCCTGGTGTTTAAAGTCTTCTCTACCTAACTCTAACCCACCTCTATCTAACTTTAACTCACCTCTAACTCTATCTAACTCTAACTCACCTCTAACGCCATCCAATTCTAACTCACGTCTTCAATCTCTTCCTCCTCCCTTACAGGCTCAGTGAATCTCCGGGAATTGGTATTTCTGGGAATTGGATTCCTCCTTGGGATTCCTTGTACATTCTGTGCTTTCTCACTGCCTCACCTTGCTATTTTTATTCTCTATACCTGAATACTCCAAACTTTTGAAAATATTTTCTTTCTTATTCAAGGAACACTCAAAAACTACAACCTATCTTTCCCACTTTTCCTTGAACTCACCTGGCCTACAACATCAGTGGCAGTTCTGTGGCGTGGATTGTATATTGCCTTGTATGGAAGTTATTCATGAACTTATGTCCCCAATGAGACCGTTGCTCTTTAAAGAAGGAAACACTGTGTGATTGTTCTTGGCTTCCTTTCTAGGCCCTGACACTAGGTATGGCATGAAATACATGCACAAAGGACACCTGAAGAATTAACCTATGGAGTGCCTCACATGATAGTTCATCCAGGAAGTCTCATTGACCTCCTATCTTTAGGTGTTTAGAAAGCTATTTTCCAAGACCTGCTCTTGAAACAGGGTTTGTTTTAACCTCTGAATAGAACTGGTTTCTTGAGTAGTTAGAAGGAAAGTGTCACTCTCACCCCCAAGCCAGATCTCAAGGGAAAATGATACTGTGGCTTTCAGAGCTATAAAGACTGTCTCACAAAACCACAGGTTCATTATAAAGAGATGGAACACAGTCAGGGTCCTGTATTGGTAAATCTTACCAATTTACAGAAAGAGCAGCTTCTCTCACCATCTAAATTAGTAGTTCAAATTCTTTTTAACAACACCATGCTAAATGGAGATGTACTAAGGAAACAGGGTGGAAATGTGATCTTTATCTATTTCCAGCTCAGCACTCATATATATCCAAAAAATCATTGAGATTAACTTTTAGGCCCTGGCTAGAAATAAATATTCTTCAGGAAATTCTCCCATTATCCCAAAGTAGGAGAAGGTGAAGTGGCGAGGAAGGGAATCAGAGATGGAGATGAAACAAAATGGGGAGGATAAACACTTTTCACTCCTGTGACTGTCAAAAGCCATCTCTTGGTGATTCCACTATTCCTCTCCTAACCTGAGCCTCTTTACCTTTTACAACATGTTCTACTATATCCTTTTATATGGTCTGCCAGCCTGTGTATTTCCCTGCACCAATCTGTCCTAAACACAAACACCAGAATGATCTCCTTCAAATATAATTCTGATCACACCTTCTGTATTTTCAGAGAAACCTTCATATATTTCCTATTACAGCAGTCCCCAACATTTTCATGGAAGACAACTTTTCCATAGACCCAGGGCGGGGGAGAGGAGGTATAGGTTTGGGATAATTCAAGCACATTACATTATTGTGCATTTTATTGTAATATACAATGAAATAGTTATACAACTCACCATAATGCAGAATCAATGGGAACTGTGCAAGCAATTGATTTATGATGGTCTATGTGCAGTCAAACTTCTCTTCTAATGTTAACCTATATTTGCAGCTGCTCCCCAGCACTAGCATCACCACCTCAGCTCCACCTCAGATCATCAGGTATTAGATTCTCATAAGGAATGTGGTGCCTAGATCCCTCACATGTGCAGTTCACAATAGGGTTCATACTCCTATGAGAATCTAATGCCGCCACTGTTCTGACAGGAGACGGAGCTCAGGTGGTAATATGACTGATGGGGGATGGCTGTATACAAAGATGAAGCTTCACTCACTTGCCCACCACTCACCTCCTACTATGCAGCTTAATTCCTAACAGGCCATAGAATGGTATAGGTCTGTGGTCCAGGAGTTAGAGACCCCTACCCTATTACACAGAAATAATGTTAATATGCCATTATTAGGTATGTTATAACTTCACCTCTCAACATTCCAGTTAAATATCAAGCTGGCAAAAAAAAAAAAGAAAGATTATAGAATCGGGTCTGAGTTCAAATCTAGCTCAGTGTCACAATAGCTTCATGACCTTGAGTAATTTATCTAAACTTGATGAGCCTCAGTTTCTTACCAAAACAAACAAAAAAAGTTGTTTAAAGAATGATAACAACTCAAAGTGGTGTTGTGAAAAATAAATGAGATTCTGAGTGTAAAGTACACCGCACATAATAGGCACTCAATAAATGGAAGCTATTTTTACTATGCTGAAGCACACAAAACAAATTCCTTATTCCTGTAATACCCTCTGAGCCTTTTCTTAGGCCTAACAACCCTGGCAAAGTTACCAAATGCCCTTGTACAAGGAGCAGGGAAAAGTGACTAGCCAAGAATGTAGGGTGGGGGTGATGGAGCATCCACAGAAGATAAACTGCCCCTTGTCAGAAAGAAACAGTAAGTGGAGATCTGAGAGGAGCTGTGTGAAGTATGAGTGAGAGAGCAGGTCAAGAAATTCAGAATAGTTTTAGCATCTGATCTTCTTCCCTGAGCATCAGAACAAGCCCAGTTCTGTTTCTTCCCGGCTGCTCAGAACACCTCTTGCATCTCTTTATGCAGATGAGTAGTTTATGTTTCTTTAATAGAGACTTATTTGAATGCAATTCCCAGCACAGCGGAGAGGTTGGTGGTGGGCAACAGCCTGGGCTTTACATCCGAAGTCTACTCACTACAGCTTGTATAGCTATCAGATCCAGTATGTACGTGTGTTATTATAAGAGGCTCAAAGAAATAGTGTCAAGAGACCCACTTCATAAGTACGCTTATTATTATCTCCACTGTTCAAACCACACAAAATAAATGTCTGGCATTTCCAGAAATTGCTATCGATTCAGCAGCAGATTTTACAAGGCCAATCAATAACAGTTTCCTCCATCCCTCCCTCCCCCATGTGTATTTGTGATTTCTGTTCCTCCTGTGCTTTCTAGTGCTTGTAATTGGTCCAGAAGAAATGGATGATTTCATCTTTTTCCAGGAAAAAAAAAAAAAAAGATAATAAACTCTGCTGTTAAAAATATCTCCCTTTCTTATCCATAACAAAGTTATTTGCATATATGCATATGTGTGTGAGAGAAAGAGAGAACTTGCCAAGGTGAGACCCTCAGCACACAAGCCGCAATTTGTGGCCCCTTTTCCTTGCAACTACGCCATGCTGTCATCAGATATTAGGGACTCGGAAAAGCACACAGACCCTTCTAGTCATGAGTTCTTCTGTCACAATGCCTTCATATCTTACAGTGTCACCAACTATATAACTGAGACTCAGAGCAGGATAGAACTTCAAAATTCACCAGCCCAAACCCCTCTTCTGATAGATTCAAGCTCAATGGCTCAAAAAAGAAAAGCAGGTCTAAACTCAGATCTCTTGCCTCAGAATGTGACTTTATTTGGGGATAAGGTCTTTACAGAGGTCACTGAGTTAAAGTGAGATCATTAGGGTGGCCCCTAATCCAATATGACTGGTGTCCAGATAGGAAAGAAGACATTTGGACATGTCTTCAAAGACACACAAACAAACAGAAGGTCATGTGAAGATGAAGGCAGAGAACAGGGAGATGTTTCTTCAAGCCAAGTAACACCAAAGAGTGCCAGTCAAGCACCAGAAGCTGGGGGTAGGGCCTGGGACTGAGTCACCCTCAGAGCCTTCAGAAGGAGCACTTCAATCTTAGACTTCTAGCTTCTAGAACAGGGATTCCCAACCCCGTGCCTGCGGACGCCATGGCGCCCGCAGCCCGATTTGTGTGCGCCCGCCATTATTTGACTACATCAGAAGTTTTTCATAAACACTAAGTAAAACTATAATTTATTTTTATACATTTGTTAGAATTTTAAAATATTGTTTGAGTATCTACACAGGTTTAGTATATTCGTTGGTATGTTTGCGATCTCGTATGTATAAGTGTTTCCCTAGCTTTCGCCTTTGTACATGTCTCGTCTTGTTTAGCCGCTGCGCTCTTTACACTCTCCTCCACCCAACCGGGAGACGCCAAGTTGCCGTTTTGATTGCGGTTGCTGGACTGATTGGGTCATGACGGTTAGCTAGGATCACAGTGTTTTGATATATTCAATTTTAAATGAACTAAAAGTGAGGTAGGTAATCTATTATTATGGTGGCAATTTGATATGATATTGTAGTTCCATAACTATTTTTATTTTTATTTCTTTAGTCCTAAAATGAGTGGACCAAATAAGAGAAAATGAACCTATAATTTTAACACAGACTGGGAGGAATCATATTGTTTCATTCATTTAAAAGGTAAATGCATTTGCCTGTTGTGTGGCACTAGTATTGCAGTGCCGAAAAAACATAATGTTGAACGTCACTTTCAGACAAGTCATACCACTTTTGATATGAATTATCCACTTAAATCTAAAGTAAGAAAGAAAAAAATAAATCAACTAAAATGAAGTTGAACTACTCAACAGACTGTTTTCACTAGACATGTGGAAAATCTAAAAAGGCAACCATTGCTTCTTTCAAAATTTCTCACATGTTCGCAAAGAAGAAAAAACCTTTCCAGGATGGTGAATTGTTCAAAGAAGCATTTCTGACTGCTGCCGATTGTTTGTTTGAGGAATATTCTAACAAGCGTGAGATTATGTCGGTGATACAAGACCTACAGTTGTCAAATAACACGGTCACAAGAAGAATACATGCAATTTCAAAAGACTTGCAAACTCAGTTAAAGACTGACTTGGAAATATGTGACTGCTTCCCTCTGCAATTTGACGAGTCCACAGGTATATCAGACACTGCACAGTTGGCAATTATGGTGAGAATGGTATTTAGTAACTTCACAGTAAAAGAGAAGCTGTTGCAAATATTACCAATAAAAGGACAGACGAGAGGTGAGGATATTTATAAAACTTTCAGAACATACGCCAGGTCGATAAACATGCCTTTGCATAAGTTGTCTGCGATAACTACCGATGGGGCACCAGCAATGGTTGGTCAAAACAAAGGATTGATTGCCCTTTGCAGGAAAGATGAATCATTTTCAAACTTTATGTCCTACCACTGTATTATCCATC
>PVKE010002847.1:0-15099 GCA_004027555.1 Craseonycteris thonglongyai
CAGACATATTTCATATGGATCAAAAGGCATTAGAAAATGAAATTATACTTTTACAAACTGACTTAATCTTACAAGCCAGAAAATTTGAAGAAGATTTTTGGAAATATGTCAACCGAGAAAAATATCCCAGTATCACCAAATGTAGCGAATATATCTATTCTTGTTTCGGATCTACATACCTATGCGAATCGGCATTTTCATACTTGAAGTTAACGAAGACTAAACAACGTTCTGTCCTGATTCCCATACTGAAGACTCATTATTATGATCTTTGTCAGGATATACACCTAATTATGATTCCTTGGTTAGAGACATGCAAACTCAGTCTTCCCATTAATGTTAAGGCAACAAAGTAAATTCTAAATCTGTCTTTATCTGTAGCTACTTTGAATTAATAAATATTGTTAATAATTATCCATGTTCTTTTAATTCCCTTGGACGTGAGTTTTTTGGCTCTTTAAATAATTATTGTTGTCGAGCTATTGATAGATTAGCAAAAAGTAAGTCATATTATTCTTTCATGATAAATTTTCCTGGCCCAAAAAAAAAAACGCAAAATTGAAATATTGAAATCAAATTATCAGCCATACTGTGCATTTTTATAACAACTTTTTCATATTTACGAACAAATAGTACAATTTATATATTGCAGTTGATAAAAAAATTAAATTGCATTTTAAGTTAGTAAAAACCTATCTTGAAAAAGCGTCGGAAAATCGAATTTTTTAGGTACCGCGTGTACGGAATGCTGCTATCAAAAGTTGGGTCTGGAAATTTATTTTCTTCATGAGCCTATATCTCGAAAATTTAATAAGTGATTAAAAAAATAAAAAATAGTTTTGAACATATATTTTACTTATCTACCCATACCTCGCTGGAATGCACCTTATACTGAAACACAGTGTATAAACATAGTATGCATTTCACACCCCTTCTTCCCCCTTGGACTACGCCTATGACAACAAGTCGATTGCGACACACTTTTAAGATAAAAAGTAGATCTTATATACAGAAAAGTTGGCCACCCCTGCTATATACAACCACAAAAACTGGGCCACACATACATAAACAATGACATACTTCCACAAACACATATACATTCACTGTTTGTGGTTCTCTATACCACAGACACACTACACAACCACAAAATCAGATCAGTCAGTATTTTAAGCAACTTGGGCCACAGAATTTCTGTTGCAACCACTCAACTGGGATTGTGCAAAAGCAGCCAGACGATACTGACACACATACGTATTCTAAATCAATGCTTCCCACACACGTACACAACCGCAAAAGCTGGATCCCCCCACACACACACACGGACACAACCGCAAAAGCTGGCACAACCGCAAAAGCTGGGTCCCCCCACCCCTAAAATACACACACACGTAAGGACACACACAAAACACCAAGGGCACACAACCAGAAACAAGATCAAACACGTTCACAATGGCTCAGCCTCAGAGTTGCACAGTAACACAATCTGCGCCTCACAAACAAAAGCACAATCACGCCCAAACAGCGGGGACGACTTCACGTTCACACCTGTCAGAGACTCACGTGCCCACGCCCTCCCTCGACCCTATGGGAGGACGCGCAGCAGAGTCTCCAGGGAAACGGGCCGTAGGGTCTCCTGGGAAATGGAGTTTAGGCACGGCGCAAAGGACTGTGGGGCTCGTCGGTCAATAAAGGCGCAAGTGAAATTCCACTCTCGGCCTGGAGGAACATCCCTCTGCTTCTCTCCAGGGTCAGTTCATCTCTGGGTAGGGCAGACTGAAGACAACGCTACCAGAGTTCTCTCCACCTCACGCCTGAGCGTAGCTGCCCAGACTGCGCTGCGCCCCGGAGGCCTCTGGGAGTTGTGCATTGAGCTCCCAGTGCGCACGCGCAAGTGTGCGTATCAGCATCTGTGCGTAAGTGGGCTCCAAATCCCCGGGGCACAGGGGAGGTTGCTGGGGCGAGAAGCCTCCAGATGGGAACACTCAGGCGTGGAAGAAGAGGAGGGCAGCGAATGGCGGAAGTTGGGTTTGCCTGAAAAGATCAAGGAGGATCCGCAGCGCCTGAGTACGAATACCTGTACGTAATTTCTGTAAGGGAGTGAGGCGTCGGGTCCCAAAGAGCGCAACGTAGGCCTGGCCCACGCGCGTAGCCGTTCATGTTACGTATGTTGGCGCAAGGGCGGGGCCTCGACCGGGCGCGCGGGCGGTGACGCCCCCAGGGACGGTTCTGATTGGGTGAGAGTGCATACGCCGTTTGTTATAAGACGGGCGGGGCCTCAGATCGGTTCCTGTGGGATGTCGGGGAAGAGGTGAATGCGAACGCTCTCGCGCCGTGTGGCTTTGTTTAGAGGCGGGGCCTCGCACTCTACGGGAGGTTCGGGGGGCGGTGCCACGGCCGGCCAACGAATCCTGCGCGTGAGGGGGCGGGACCCGCGGGGGTCCTGTAGGAAAGTGTCAGGTGTTGGGAGCGTGGGGTGGCTGCACAGCTGTCAGGGTGGGCGCCGCCGGGACGCCATCCGGAAGGGCGGAGGTGAGTGTGGATGTGAATTTATGTCCGCTTCCATAGTTGCGTGGGACTATAAGACTGCTTGGGGTTGTGGGCCCAAGGCTGCATGGAGCTGTGAGGCTGCATGGGATTTTCCTCCTGTTACCGGCTGTGGAACTGTTTCCTGGGGCTGCTACGGAGTTGCGTGTCTGGTTGTGTCTGGTTGGACTGAGTGTGAGGTGTTGGATCGTAACTGTGTTTGAAATGTATGATGGCAGTGTATGTGCTGTGAGAAGAGAGCTGTGTGGGTGGCTCCGTGGGTGTCTGTGTGAGGTAGTCAGCTGTGTGGTGATTGGGGCCCGGGGCGTGTCTTAAGAGCATGTATTTCATTGTGTGGCCTGTGGTGGTGGTGTGAGAAATGACTGCACCTCTAGGGGTTTCAGAGTTGGTATGTAACTGTAGCCCTGAGGATTTGTGTGGTTGGAGTGTAATTGTGTGTGCGACAGAGTGATGTGGTTGTTTTTCACCGTATGGGGTGGCTGTGTGCTTTGGGTGCAACCGACTGTCAGTAGTTTTGCAGTTGTGAGTGTGTGATTGTGCTGTCCTGGTGTATATCTGCCTTTAACTGTAGAATTGGGGGGGGGGTGTCCTGTGGGGAGTATTCTGAGCAGCTGCGCAGGTTCAGTGGACCCTGGGAAAGGCAGTATGTGTGTTGTGCAAGGCTTGCCTCCTCATAAAATAGGATGATAACAGCTCCTGCCTGGGTAGTGGGAAAAATTAATGAGGTAATAGGTGAAACACACAGAGTAGAACTTGGCACTTACTAAGTACTGTGTAGGTGCTGAGTGTTCGTTGTAGTGCTGGTGGTTGTTTTTCTCTGACCCTTTGCAGAGAGGTAGGGGTGCACTGGTGAACACTGGAGGAGTTTTCATCTTGAAACTTGAGAGTGAGCATTTGTCCTTGAAGCTGAGAGTCTGACCTCTCCCATTTGAACAACAGTGTCCCCAGTAGCTGAGCCACACTGGTTGTCTGCCTTTGTGTGCATTTGAAAGGAGGGCAGAGCTCAGCCCTCCCTGGCCGCCCTCCCTGGCCTCTGGAACCTGCAGCTACATAAGCAGTGGAGCTTGGAGGAGGAAAAGCATGGACCCTGAGACGCCTGATTTCATCACTCACAAGTTGTGTGATTTGGGAAGAGGTCACTTAAATCCCCTGCCCCAAGGTTTCACCTAAAATGGTGATAATAATAGTACCAATTCCAGGGGAAGCTGGGATGGCGCAGTGGGTTAAGCACTCACTTTGCAGCCCTGGGGAACGAGGATTGAATCCCGCCCCGGCCCGTGTGGACCCATGTGCTGAACTGGGGAGTTCCCCCAGTTCAGTTCTCACCGGGGTGAGACCCCGGCTCAGTTCCTGCCCTGTGCAGCCCCACACCCACCTGTGGAATGAAACTATATGGAAAAACCAATGATGTGCAACTATGGAGACTGTTCTGGGCCCTCCCCCTTCTCTCTGTCTCTGACTGTATCTCTCTCTCTCTGTCAAAAACAATAAATCTTAAAAAAAAAAAAAAATAGTACCAATTCCAGGCTGCAGTGAACATTAAGTATAACAGTGCCTGACATAAGTAAGCAACATATGCATTGTAACTGCTTTATTGTTAGCATAATAATTGCGAAGATCCAACACCCAGAAAATAAAATATACAGGGCAAAAAGCAGAGTGGTGCCCCCAGAGTAAATGGTCAAAAGATAAAATAATGGGAAAGTCTCAGTAGGGGCTTAGGTTCAGAATTCTTTAGTCAGGGTCCTATGAGGACAAGAGCAGGTGGGGAAGGGAGACTGGAGCAGAGGGTCTTCCTAAATGGAGATGTCCCTAGAGAGCCTGTAGGGGGACAAATGGAGCTGGGAAGTGGCAGGGCCAGAGGAGGAAGGGGTACCTTCCCATAACACTGGGGGCTGGAGATGTCTAGACAGGGGTGTCCAACCTTTTGGCTGCCCTGGGCCACACTGGAAGAAGTATTGTCTTGGGCCACACATAAAATACACTTAACTCTAATGATAGATAGCTGATGAGCTTCAAAAAATCGCAAAACAATCTCATAATGTTTTAAGAAAGCTTATGAATTTGTGTTGGGCCACATTCAAACCCATCCTGGGCTGTGGGTTGGACAAGTTTGGTCTAGAGTAGACCAATTCTCATCCTCCTCACTATGAATACTTTGGGTCAGATAATTTTTTGTTCTGGGGATGGGTGCTCTCCTATGTATTGAAGGATGTGTATCATTATCCCTGTCCTCTACCCATCAAATGCCAGCCAGTAGCACTTCCTTGCCCCAATTGTGAAAGCAAAAATAGCTTCAGATGCTGCCAGGTGTCCCCTAGAAAGCAAAATCATCCCAGTTAAGAATCATTGGTGTACAGGACCATGATGAGAATACACCGTGGATATTTCCAAGACATGCAGGGGCTGGGGGAGTGGTGATAAAGGGATAATGTTCCCAAGATGAGAAGAAAGGGTATCTTGGCCTGCAGTCCCTGTAGGCTCAGTCCCTGTAGGAGACATTCATTCAGCAGTCAAGTGCCTACTATGGGTCGGGGTACTTCAGCAAGACAAATGAGGTTCCTACTCACCTGAACCTTGCATTTAATAGGGAGACCACAATTAAATTTATAACAGTGGCAGTTAAGTATTCTGAAAGTAAAGCAGGGTGAAATGATTACAGGGTAATAGCAGGTGCTGTTTTCAGAATCAAAAAATTGGGCTTCCCATGGGCACCTCAGTCAACACCAAAGCCAGGGTTTGCCACCACCAGTGATTCGGTAGAATCCCTTGAGCTTATCAAAGACTTTTCTCCTTTAACATTGAGGTCTGGGCTTCAACAGGGAGAGGTCATATCTCCATCCCTGCCCTTGTGACTCAGAGACTGGGACAGTGATTATAAACCTTGGAAAGATTTTTTTTAAGGCCCAGATTCAGTGCTCAGAAATTCTGATTTAATTAGTCTGTGATGGGGCACAGCCATCAGTATTTATTAAAAAGCTCCCAAGAGATTCTGACATACAAAGAGGGTTAAGAGCTACAGCTCTGAGAGTTTGCAGGTTCCTCTGGGGCTTCTAGGAGTAAAAGAAATTAATTGTGGGGGGCTGGGAGGTGGTGAGTGACCAGTGCTTTTAATATCTTAGCAAAGGCAGTCCTGACAGCTGTGCTTCCCTGTGATAGGGACATTTGGAGCCCTGTCCTAAAATTGATAGAGTCTGTTCCTATGCGAAGCAGAGAAATATTAGGGTCCAGATTCATGTGCAGTGCACATGTTTTCTGGTCCCGCTGGACTTGGGGTTTTAGCGAAAGTTTCTGTGTATATCCTTGGCCTCTGTGGCTGGCAGTCTGGGGATAGAGGTGGTATTCAAATATTTGACAGGTGGTGCAGCAAAAACAGGCTGAAAGGAAGCAGGAAGGCTGCTCTTACATTAAACAGTTGGCTTTCAGGTATGTCATGACCTGCCTCCAATGCAGTGCCTGGCACAGTCCTCCAGGATCAGAGAGGTGCTGGAGCTGAGGGGGAACCCTAGTTCCCTGCCCCTGAGTGGAGGTATGACCACCATCTAGTAACTCTGAAGCTTGTTCCAGTATAGGTTCTAGCTATCCTTAGCTTAGGACCAAGAATTTAGCTTTGGACCTTTCAAAGCCCTTCCTCATCCTGTGGTCTGGGCTTTGGGAGATAGGCCAGGTGTGCAGCCTTGCCCTGAAGTGTGGAACATCTAGCTTCTGCATTTCAGTTGTGGCACTGGTGTGTTGAAGAGGTAATCATACACGTGTGATACAAAATGCCAAAGTGTACATCCAGAAAAGAGAGTTTGGGGTTTCTTTTCTCATGCTCAGCAACCCAGTTTCCTTCTGTAGCGTCTTGATTGTCCTTCCAGAACTTTTCAAATTCATGTATTTGGATCCTCTTTTTTTTTTTTTTCCTAAGTACTTTTCTCTTTACACTCTCTCTTAGCGATCACTTCATACAGTTCACAGAGCAGGTTTCTCAGCCTTGTCACAGTTAAAATTTGGTCCAGATCACTCTGTTGTGGTAACTGTCCTGTGCAATGTAGTATGTTGAGCAGTGTCCCTGGCCTCCACCCACTAGATGTCAGCCCTCTAACCCCAGTTGTGACAATCAAAAATGTCCCCTGACATTGTAAGTGTCCCATAGGGGCAAAATTGCCCCCAATGAAGAACCATTGATGTAGTGCTACCTCATTCATAGTGTCCCATATGTGCAATGTAACGTTCCTTAGCCATTTTCCAACTGATGGGCACTTGAGTTGTTTCCAATCTCTTGATAACTGACGTTTGTTTAGCACTGGCACTACTCTAAGTGTGTTACATGTTTTACTCATTTACTCCTCACAACAACCCTGTAGAGTCATTGTTATTTGCCTCGTTTTACAGATGAAGAAGCTGAGGCCCACAGAACACAAAGGGTGAGGCCACAAAGAAGAGGTGGCAGACTTAGAAGTTGAACCCAGATAGTTTGGAGAGTACCTGCCCTTCACTGAAGACCCATTCAGCCTCTTTCTACAAGCCCTGCCACCTCTATCATTTTACACACATGTGAGGGCATCTGAAGATACATACTAGAAATGAAGTTACTGGGTCAAGGAGGATGTGCACTTCCAGTCTTAATGGTATTGCCAAATTGCCCTTCATTGAGGTGCCAGACTCTCTCCAGTACCGTGTGAAAACTCTAACCTCAGCTCTTCTAGTGGGTCTCAGCCTTCCTTTGTTTTCTGGATGCTTAGTATATACTGACTTAAAGAGGGAAAAGAAGGCAAGAATTATTACCAGCTCATGAAGACTTCCCAACAGCCAAGAGATGGACATACTGAGGCCATGCATAGCTTTCCCACAGACAGTAATTGGCAGATGCAAGCTTTGAGCCCAGAATTCCCTAATATTAAACTGCTGTTCTTTGCTCCCAGCAGAGCTGAGTTTCTCAGAGAGAATTATTTTGTGGACAAGAATCGTGCTTCTCCAATTGTATGGCTGAGTGCACACAGCTATGAGAAACCACAGGATGGACACAGTGCCACTTCCGGGAGCAAACCATTTTACATGAGGAATCAATCGGAAGGGAAAAGCCAAGCAGTATACTTATCGGGTAAATAATTTAAGACATGATTTTTATGTTAACACAGATCAGATTTATTAAGATGTAGAATGCTAAATTCACATGGATGTTTCAAAGCAAACCAAACAACCAGCAAAAGTTTTTTCTATTATGAGGTAGCTGCTTTGGGGTGTGTCTCAGACCACAGAGCTAGGCATAGCACTCCTACTTTTTGGGAGTCAAAAGTGTGAGAACTCCCAGACAAAGAACAGAGGCATTCTCAGAGGCCCCACAGCAGTGGAGTGCTGAGGCTGGCTCGCACTGGCTCCCAGAAGCCTCTTGTGGACTCCTGTCCCTAGCTCCATGCTCAATGACTTCAGTTTGATAGCTGTGATTACAATGAGCCCTGATGGGAGTTTTTATACCATGGAAATTGGCAGATGCTTTAAATCACCCACATACCCTGCCCCAGGATCTAATCCAGGGAGAAATCAGGGTCCAGAGTTCTGAGGCAGCCCCTTTGTCTCCACTTTCTGCGTGAGGGAAGCCTTGCTCAGTGATCACAGAATTGAAGGCCAGGCCACTGGGTTTGTCACTTGAGCTACAACCCCTCAACCTAAACATGGTGTGCTGCAAACCTCCCCAGATCCTGTGGCCACTATTCTATCACAGGTGAATATTTCATAAGGGGTGCCACACAGACACCCAAGCCCTGCTGGAGAAGATGGGGACATATTTCCTGTGCAGACTCCTGTCTTGCACGAGGAGGGCAGATGGTGTTGCATGTGGACTGGGGTTCAAACCCTTAGTCCATCACATAAAGCTCTGTGACAATGCACATGTCATCTCCCCTCTCCCACCCTCAAATGGGAAATGCAAACCCCACATGGTTGGTTTGCTCTGAAGATGAAAGGAGATCATATAATGCATATAAAGTACCCAGCACAGCTCTCATTGTTGAACTTGTTATTAACCCAGGAGGTGGTGGTGTCACCTGAGGGGGCCCATATTCAACACATATACCAAAGTGCTTCCATAGAGCACATAGACAGAAGAATAGTCACTTGACCTCTGCCAGACCCACAGCCCACACCACTGGCCGCCCCCTGCACTGGTGACAACAGTGATAAATACAGCTACCCTTTACTGAGCACTCATCATATTGTCTCACCTGCTCATAACAACAGCCTTCATCCTCACTTTGCAGGTGGAAAGACTCAAGGTAAAGGCCCAGTAAGGCTCAGTAACTTGCCCCAGTCACACGGCTGTACATAGGAATGTTGGTCAACTCCCAGTGTCCAGCGGAGCACAGGAGGTGAAGTCACAACAGAATTAATGTCCCACATGATGAAGTGGCACTCAGTGGAGGTCGAGCAGGCCCCACTCTGGCTGAGCAGGCTAGGACAGCTCCTTGAAGAAGCTATGGTAACAAAACTTCATCTAGTCATTCGGGTAGCAGATGTTAGCAAGCCCCCTTCACATGCCAGCACTGTTCCAGGGCACTGGGGATACACAAAGGGCCTCTCCTCAGCAGGCTTGCCCTTGAGTCTGGAGACAGACCATAAGCACCAGGAACAGCAAGTAGGTTAATTGCATAGTATTTTGGGGAAAACCTTTCCTCTGTGTTTTTTCTTTCCTCTCAACTACCACACTTCTGAAACCAGATGTGTGGGAGTGTTTCTCCTCATAAAGCAATTCTGTTATGTCGGCTGGGTGTCCCGCAATTTATCTCAGTTCTGACATTATCTACCTGGAGACACTGTCAGATGTTACAGGTTAAGGGCTCAGTCCCACAAGACGGACCCCACTTCAGAAGCCAATTGCAAGTAGTAGGTGCCCAAGTTACTTATAACTTCTGTCTGATGTGGCTACCAATCAGGGATTCCTACCATCTCCTCCTTGGGTTGGATTAATAAGCTAGAGTGACTCACAGAACTCAGGGAAACATGTTTACCAGTTTATTAAAGGATGCGACAGAGGACACAGATGAAACAGCTTGGTAAAGGGGTACATACACTAAGGTCTGGAAGGGTCCCAGAAGCTTCTGAGCCATAGAGCTGGAGTGTCACCCTCCTGGTGTGGATGTGTTTACTAACCCAGAAGCTCTCCGAGCCCCATCATTGAGGGATTTTATGGAGGCTTCCTCACATAGGCGTGATTGATCACTAATTTCAACCCTTTCCCCCTCTCCATAGGATGGGGATGGAGCTGAAAATTCCAAGCTTCTAATCATAATATGATCTTTCTGATGACCAGCCCCACCTAGGAGCCTACCCGGAGTCTCCTCATTAAACAACAGATGCTCCTAGTGCTCTCATCACTTAGGAAATTCCAAGGGTTTCAGGAGCTCTGTGCCAAGACATATATATATATAATTTTTTTTTTTAAGGTTTACTTTATTGTTTGCGAGAAGGTGAGAGAGAGAGAGAGAAAGAGAAAGAGAGAAGCGGGGAGGGCCCAGAGCAGTGTCCATAGTTGTAAATCATTAGTTGGGCCATAGTTTCATTCCACACAGGTGGATGTGGGGCCAAGGTGGGTGGGAACTGTATTGGGTACCTCTCACATGGGAGGCAAGAGCCTTCACCTTCATGCCACCTCAGTGGTTACCAGTTGTGCCACAGTTCAGCATATAGGTTTGCACAGGCCAGTGCCAGGAATCAAACTCCAGACCTTGCAATTGTGAGGCAAGCACTCAACTGCTGAGCTAACCCAGCATCCCCTAATCTATATATTTTTTCCTGTTACCTCATGTTGCATGTTAGACAGCAGTGAGAGCTGTGGAGAAAGAAGTCAGAGCTGGGTGAGGGAGAATGCAAGTGGTAATGGGTGGGTCCAGGGAGGTTGCTGTGTTAAATAGAATGATTAGGGTGAGCCTGGCAGGAAAGGTGTGATTTGAGCAAAGATGGAAGGAAGTGGGAAGTGAGGTGGGAACGAGCACTGTCAGTGGGCTGTGGAGCACGGTCAGGGCCTGCTACGGAGGCCAGCGTGAGGAAGAGGAGGGCTGTAGGACCTAGGCATTCCTACACATTAATTACATGTACGAGATAAAATAAGGCTAGACATCACATATGGACTCTTACCTAATCCTCACAACTCTAGAAGTCGTTCTGTGTTGTTCTTGCTTAATAGGGGAGGAAACTGGAGCACAGAGTGTTTAACTACCCAAGGTCACACAGCTATTGAAAACAGTGGTCACACCCAGATGGTCCAACTCCAGAGTGATGTGTTTCATCTAACAGCATGCTGCCCAGTTCTTCCCTCAAACCCAGAGGGTTGGTCAGGAGACCAGGAGCCCATCCCCAGCCTTGAATCCTGGCTCTGCCACTTCCCTGCTCTGTGACCTTGGACAAGTGATTTCTACCTCTCTGTGTTTTACTCTACTCATCTAGAAATGGTGTTCATAGTATCTGCCCCAGGGTCAGAAGGAGAATTAGATGTTAATCTTCATGGAGTGATACCTGGTACATGCAAGCACTCAACGCTTATTAGTCTTAATAATTAATCTTAGTATTATTACTGGTACTTACTACTGCTTTTTCTCTTTGTACAGAGAGAAGCATAATAAACCAAATGTTCTTTTGGCTGGGTTCCCTTAAACAGTACAAGGATATCTTATTATTCACGTTTTGAATTAAAACATACCCATTTCTAATTCTGAATTTAATTATGGTCTTGGCTTCATTTCTCTTTCCCTACCCCCACTCTGAAGGGAGAAAAGAACGCAGATATCTGTAGAAGGAAACCATTTCCCAGACTGCCTCCTGCTGTACCTTTCTCAGAAAAATCAAAGTTTTTTACAAGGCACCCCTGTGTGATCCTGGCATTCTCCATAGGTGCATGCTGGTGCATTTAGGGGTGAGCTGTTGTCATGGCTACAGTTTACTTTGAAATGATTAGACTATAAAAACAGTAAGGAAAATTTTAATATTTTAAAGAGTGCTTGGGTGTTCATTGTACTATTGTTTTCTCTAGATTTCAGAATTTTCAAAATGGGGGAAAAAGTATACCCCGATTTCTGCCTTTTTCAGACCCCACCCTTCTCCAAAAGACAAGTTTACAGGTGGGGTAACTGCTGTCAGAACTGTTCTGTGATGTGGTCTCAGTGTGCAGCAGTTGGCCCCACCTGGACTCCAACCAGCCAGGAAGCATTTGGGGCTGGCTACTGTGGTTGAAAGAACATCCAGCCTAAGAGAAAGCTTATAGGAGTTTATTTGAGCCAAACTGACGACAATTGCCAGGAAACAAGATCTCAGTGGATTGAGAAAATGCTCTGGAGAATAGCAGTTTGCAGTTTATTGTATGCATTAGAATCAAAGGAGGAGACATAAGGAGCGTTACATGAACTCCACTGGTGCTCAACTCCTTGCTCTCAGTGATGTCTTCCCACACCTAGGGTCAGTTCTAAACTGCTCATCACCCTCTTCATGATCTGGCCTTCCTGACCTCAGCCTTCTCCTGGACCACCACTCCCCACTTCGCTCACTCCACAGCAGCACACTGGCCTTCTCACTTCTTTGCACATTCTGAGCACATGTCTGCCACAGGGCCTTTGCACCTGTTATACCTCTACCCAGAATGCTTTTCCACCAACGCCCCCATGGTTCATTCTCACACTACACTGACACCTCAGCTCCATGTTACCTCCTCTGAGAGGCCTCCCATAACCACCCCATCACTCCACTCCTCTGCCCTGGTCCTTTTTGTTTTCATAGCAGTGATCTTTGCGAACACTGTTCTATGTGGACTTGTCTTTTCTACTAGAGTGTAGGATGCATGCGATCTGGTGCTTCTCTGCTCTCTGCTCTACTCCCAGCATCTGGGACAGCACCTGGCACCTGGGAGGCTCTTAGTACATACTTGTCAAATGGATGAACAGGTGTCTGTGCATGTCTCTTTTGCTTCCTGATCCAGAGCCTTCTGTGGTCTTAGGAGCAGGTAACATTGACTGTGGCCCCTCCCTGAGCCTGAAAAGGGGTCGGAATGCTCCAGAAGACATTTTGACTCCCCTCTGGGTGTGCATGTGTACGTGTATGTCCAGGGTGAGAAGCTATGGAATTCTTATCCTTGAGACTCTTGAGTCTACCCAAAAGGCCCATTCAGCCTCCTGACTTCTCTCCCACAGCCACACCTCCCCAGAAGACTGCTTCTCCCTGGGTGCAGACTCTCACGAGGGAGGAAAGGATGCCTGCTGCACGAGGGAAGTCCAAACCAAAGGTAAAGAGTGATTCCTCTTCCTTTGGGAAAGTTCCACCTTGTAAGACACCGACTACTTGTTTTCCCTTCACGGACACTTCCTGCCCAGTGGAGACCCAACTAAGATCTGGTCCCAAGTTTCCTTCCATCGCCAGAGGGTGGGAACCTGAGAAGGGCCCCAGTGACCCAGGTAGCTGCCCACTGTCCCCTTCTTTTTTCTCAGTGTGCACATAACCACTTACCTGTTGATCTAGCACCTCAAGGGTCTCTGCTGATCCCAGGAGAGATGCCCTCTCCATAGAGAAGAAGACAGCCACTGATTTCTCGAGGTAGAGATAGGTACCCAGGGGGGACCCACTGAGGCAGGGGGATTCCATGTGCTCAGAGCTAACTCTTAATGTTGCTTTGTTTCTGCTTGCACAACTCCTTTTTACAAGGAGAACAATTCTAACTTTAAGGGACTGCCCGTGATTCTGTATTCAGGTTGGGTTTGTTGAAGCCTGGCCAGTGAGGTGGTAGTGGCAGCCTCCTGTGATGATTAGCCTTCACTGTGTTAGTGATCTTCTACAATAAGTATCTCAAATGCCCTTTCTCACAACAAACAGCTTTGCTCTCTGAGTTAAATGTACCCTTTCCCTGCCGCTCCTATATCATTACAACAAACTCAGCAGCTCAAAACAGCATGCATTTATTAGCACCCAGTTCGTGCATGTTCAGGCACAGCACAGCTTAACTGGAGCCTCTTCTTTGGATCTCATAAGGCTGATGTCAAGGTGTCACTGGCGCTAGACTCACCTGAGGCTCAGGTCCTCTTCTGAACCCACTGGTGATGGGCAGAGCTCAGTTCCTTCTCATGCTTTCATGTTGTTGTTTTTTATTGTTAAATTTATTGGGGTGACATTGATTGGCAACAATTAGATAGTTTCCAGATGTACAAGTCCACATCACATCACCTACGCATTACATTATGTGCCCACCACCCAGAATCAGCCCCCTTTCCATCACCATATATCCGGTGTCCACTCCCACTTCCCCCTCCACCAACTCTCCCTCCCCTCCTTCTCATGCTTTCTGTGTGGCCCCTTCTTCCACCTTCAGACCAGCAACAGCAGCTCATATCCAGCTTGTGCTGAACTCTCCGACTTCCCTTTTCCTCGTTTTCTGTCACCGCTGGAGAAAAGTCTGCTCTTAGGGGCTTCTGTGATTCCATCAGGACCACTAGACAAGCTGGGATGATATCCCTGTTTTATGCAAAGGTCAGCTGATCACATCTGCAAAGAACTCTGCCATATGTGACATATTCATGTGCTCTTTAGAGAGCAAGTGGTTAGGAGCACAAATCAGAACCAGACTGTCCAGCTTGAAGCCCAGCTCCTCCATTTACTAGCTGGAAAAACATCAGTAAATCACCTCTGTCTCTAAGCCTCTTTCCTCATCTGTATCATTACTGCAACCCTCTCAGTAGTGCCCAGTCACTGGCTAACATGAGCACTAAATGAGCCAGTATGTATAGTTGCTTAGGAAAATGCCTTGACTCTGTCAGTGCCTGGTACATCCATGTTAATAGGCTTTTCATGTAACACAGCCTTTAATAATGGCTATATTGTAATACACTGTTTCGTTTATGTTAATATACCTGGTCCCACACCTCCCACGTGTTGGATAAGTCCACAATCTTCTACAGGCATGTGGAAGCACAAGCCCACAGTGAAAAGACTTGTGATTTTTCCATTTCAGGCACCAGTGACGTTTGGGGATTTGGCCATCTACTTTTCCCAGGAGGAATGGGAACAGCTGAGCTCCATTCAGAAGGATTTGTACAAAGATGTCATGTTGGACAACTACCAAAACTTGGTCTCTCTTGGTAAGCCCCCCACCTCCTCCCTGCCCCCCGCCCCATAATCCACAGCAACCCTTTGAGGGACATGAGTCTGTCTGGTCAGGAAAGCAGAAGCCACTCCAGTTTTGGTTGTTTTTTTGTTTTGTTTTTAACAGCTTTATTAAGATGTAATTCACTACTATCCAATTCACCCATATAAAGTATACAATCAGTTTTTTATTCTATTGACAGAGTTGTGCATCTATCACCACAGTCAATTTTAGACCATTTTCATTACCCCTGGAAGAAACCCCATACCATTAGCAATCACTCTTCATTTCCCCTGTCCCCTAATCCCCCCAGGTTCAGCAAAAATAGTCTACTTTCTGTCTCTGTGAATTTGCCTATTAGCCTTTCATAGAAGTTGCATCATAAATATGTAGCCCTCTATGTCTGGCTTCTTTCACTGAGTGTCATGTTTTCAAGGGTCACCCATGCTGTCGTGTGT